>VSMD01021134.1:0-52247 GCA_008750895.1 Mirza zaza
GATGGACACAGGATATATGGATGGAGGAAGGATGGACACAGGATAAATGGATGGAGGATGAATGGACACAGGATAAATGGAAGGAGGAAGATGGACACAGGATATATGGATGGAGGAAGGATGGACACAGGATAAATGGATGGAGGAAGGATGGACACAGGATAAATGGATGGAGGAAGGATGGACACAGGATAAATGGATGGAGGAAGGATGGACACAGGATATATGGATGGAGAATGGATGGACACAAGATAAATGTAAGGAGGAAGATGGACACAGGATATATGGATGGAGGATGGATGGACACAGGATATATGGATGGAGGAAGGATGGACATGGGATAAATGGAAGGAGGAAGGTTGGACACAGGATAAATGGATGGAAGATGGAGGCATTCTCAGCTCCCCCATTCCTGGCTAGGGGAGTGCTGGGAGTGCCCGGGCCCCCACAGGGGACGTGCTCACTGCTGTGAGGAGTGACTGCAGACACACAGGCCCCATCAGTGCTCACCTCATCAGCTGTCGTCACCTTGGACACAGGCACCCTTGCTGCTAACGCTGACGCACCCAACCTGACATCTCGATTCTGGGGCAGCCCCAGCAGGACGGGATGTCCTGGGCTGAAGGCATCAGTGCACCAGCACAGGCAGGCCCTGGCGTCGGACACTCTTGGGCAGAGTGATTCTCAGGGCTGCTCTTGGGCAAATTCCTTCAGCTCCCAAGCCCCACTGGCTGGGTGGGAGAACCGGGTGGGTGGCGTGTGCAGGGCACGTGATCGGCACACCCTCACTAAGTGGACAGCGCGTGAAGAGCCGGGAAAGAAGATTTGATTCCCAGCACAGAGGCCACCTCGGGACACAGCCCTGCGTCCCACGCCATGCTCAGGCTTGGCTCGTAGTAGGCACTCAATAAATGTGCGTTGAACTGAACTGAGGGGGAAAATTGACTTTCTTCTGCGAGTGCAGCCCGGAGCCCTCTGATCAATAGTGGCCATCACTGCCTCCTGCGTGATTAAGTGCCACGCGGCACATTAAGTGTGTCCGTGAGTGCGGGAGAATGGAGAGGGCGCCCTGGACTCTGGCGAAACCCAGACGCCATGCCACTGCGTTGCTGGAGCCCACAGACAGCGCCCGGCCGCAGGATGCAGGGTGGCCAGAGCCCCGGCCACGGCTCTCCCGGCCCAATCACTCCATGGTGGGGAGAGCTGCCCCTCTGCCAGGCCTTGCCCTAGAGCCGGGGCCAAGCAGGACCCACTCCCGGCCCTGCCCCCGGGAGCCCCGAGGGGGGCAGACATGTGCTTTCTGAAGTTGCAATGGCATGAGGTGAGGGCCATGGCCTAGCCATCTGCCTGCTCTGGTCACCCAGGAGGGCCCTACCAGGTCCCTTCCACCCTCCAGCGCCCAGCAGCTGGACAGACCCCGCTGGCCACACGCGGCCCTGTGAGGCTTCTCTCTGGCCGCGCCTCCCGTCCCTCCCTCATCTCCACCGTCAGAGGTGGCCCCCGCACCCTGCCCCGACCCTCACCAGGACTTCCCCACTGCCAAGACCTGAGGGTCCCTATGGACTCATGTCAGTAGACTTCGGGGGCCTCTGAGCTGTCCCCACCCATTAGCCTTCATCCTGGGGGGTGGTCTTCCTCCCGGGGACCTTGCTGCCTCCCTCCAGATGTGCTACTGTAGCAGTCACATGCCAGGAGCGGGGCAGAGCGGGAGCACACTGGGCCCCCGCCCTCAGGTGCTCAGCACTCAGGCTCTGCTGTGGGGCCCAGGAAGCTCGCCTGGGCCACAGATGCCAAGGGGACACTGCCACTAAGGAATCATCGAGGTTGAGTGACAGACACTGCGGGGGCAGCTGGGCAGGGAGCGACGGGGGCTTCACCAAGTGGGGCCGTGGGCTGGCAGAGGAATGGGCCGTGCAGGCAGGCAGTGCGAGGGCGGCAGGCAGGAAAAAGCCGGCGGTGAGCAGGTGCCATCCCTGGCACTCGTTTCGCCATCATGCCGGGACCCGATCTGGGCCAGCCCATGTTGCGCTCAGGTGGGGACGCCCCATTTTCAAAGCACCTAGAGGGACACAGTTCTGCCTCCCTGTCAGGCCGTGTGCTCAAGGGTGGCGGTGCCTCCCTGGCATCCACGCCAGGGGCAAATGTCACACTGGCGGAGTAGACAGACGTGAGCTCAGCCTGTTCCTGCCACCTGGGGATGGAGTGTTTCCCGATGACCAGACTCCGGCCAACGGGAAGCCTCTCCCCCTTTGCCATCACTGGGGTGGGCCTGGGGGGGGGAGGGGGGGTACCGGGCCCAGGAGCCGGCCCCTTCCTGGAGCAGCAGTCCCCTCTCCAGAGCTCTCTCCCGGTATCTGATCCCCCACCCAAGCCCACCCAAGCCCCTCAGAGATTTATGCAAATCCCTGTCAAACACATGCCGGCTGAATGTCGGATTTGGTCTCAGCCTCAGGCAATAACCACACTTGATGGGATAGTTTGTCATTTTCTCTGAAGCCCAAGGAATCAGCTTTTGGAGCCTGCTCCACAAACACCTCTTCCCTTTGCACCACCCCACTTGCTATCCCATCCCTGATGTAGTGACAGCTGCAAGACCTTAATCCCCTTCCCTCCCCCAACACACGCCGCATCTGTGGGCATGAGGTCAGCACCACCTGGTCCACGGTGGCCCTACTGCTGATCCCAGGTCACATCCTGCCACCACCCCTCACCTCCCAGTTCCCACACCACAGGGCTATACTCCCGCCACCAGACCAGGCCTTCCATGACCACTGTCACCACCCGTGCAGGGTCCCCGTGCCCAGATGTCCACCCAAGCTCCGTGTTAGAGAAGGACCAAAGGAATCAGCCGCACAACTCAACAAAAAACAAACAACCCAATTAAAAAATGGGCAAAGGACTCGAATAGACATTTCTCCAAGGAAGATATACAAACAGCCAACAAGCACATGAAAAGATTCTCAGCATCACTGAAAACGGAATGGTGGTTCCTCAAAAACTTAAATATAGAACCACCATATGATCCAGCAATCCCACTTCTGGGCACGTATCCAACAGAACTGAGAGCAGAGACGCGACACAGATATCTGTGCCCCGTGTTCACGCAGCTCTATTCACCACAGCCAAGGCGTGGAAGCGCCCCAGGTGTGCACCCACAGGTGAGACGATGAACAGCACGGACATCCGTACAAGGGAATATTACTCAGCCACAAACAGGAAGAAAATCCTGACACAGGCTAGACGCGGATGCACCCTGAGTACATTATGCTATGCAAATACCGTGTGATTCCACTCCTGTGAGGTCCCTACCGGAGTCAAACCCACAGAGACAGAAAGTGGAGCGGTGGGCGGCAGAGTGCGGGAGGGAGTGGGGACTTGGTGTTTCGTGGGGACGGAGTTTTGGTTTTGCAGAATGTGGAGATTCTGGAGACAGTGCGGGCGGTTGCGTAGCAATGTGAATGTACTTAGCACTCCCGAGCCGTACGCTTAGAAACGCTTAAGATGGCAAACGTAAGACATGTATTTCGCACAATCTAAAGCGGGGGAGAGAGAGAGAGAGAACCAGCCAGCCTGACTTTAGCACATGGGCGCACTCACAGAAATTACAAGTAGAATCTAAATGAACCGAGAGGGTCGGCGGGCAAGGGGAAGGTTGGGAGACTGTAGGGGAGCGAGTGGCTTCCTGGAGGTGGAGTGGACGCCAGGCCCCACGCCCACAGGCCCTCGGACTGGCAGATTTGCTGAGCCTGCCTTAGGAAGCCCATCTCGGGCAAGCTTGTGCTCCTACAGAAACGACCCTGGCGGGAGTCCCGCCCCAGCACCTGGGACATGCGACCTGGACATCAGCCACCGTGCCTCGCTGCAAGGAGAGTTGGTTTCTGCTGCTTCCACCCATGACCCCTGAGGGGGAGTGTTTGGAGAGGGTGTGGGACACCAAGTCTCACTAGGTGCCCCCATACACAGCCCTGTCACCAGGGCCCCAGGCCAGGGCCAAGGGCTGCAGAAGATTCAGGAGAAAGGAGTGCGTGTTGGCCTGGCCTGGAGGCCTTCCTGGAGGAGGAGAGACTTCAGCTGTGCCCTGCAGCCAGGCAGCAAGCTCCTTGGTGACAAAGCCACACCTTGTCTAGCTCAGTGTCCCTAGCACGTGATCAGCACCACAGGCAGCTTCTCCAGTGGACAAGGCTGCCAGGAGAGGGCTCCGTGGGGCCACCACGTCCACTGTGTCTCCCCACACGAGTCTCCATCCAGCCCCTCGGCAGCTCCCACGAGAGTGAGAAATCAAGAACTGCCACCCACCCTAGCCAGAGGGCTGTCCCTGCCCTCCAAAACCACTGAGGCTGACCACAGGTGAGTGGCAACTGGCTTCCTGTGAAAGACAGTGCCAGGTGCAGTCCCAGGTGTTCCCCATCCCCTGTCCTGCAGGACGTTCAGAGACCATCCGAGACACTCAGGGTCGTAGCCACCCATTTCTCAGTTCAGCCCCTTCTGTCCTACCCACTGTCACTGCCCCAAAACACCCCTCCTCTCGTCCCCTAGTCCCTGCCCCTCACGTCCCCCCGCCCCTGTGTCCAGCATCCACAAGCAGCAGCCAGACTGGCCTTCCTGCCATCCCGTCTGGCCGCTCTGCCTGCTTGCCACCCACGGGCCCCACACGGCGGCAGGGCTCACTGAGCCGCCAGCCTGGAGCCTGCGAACCTCTGCGGTCAGAGCCATGTCGTGCTGGAGGACCCCCGGCCCAGGCTGCGCCACACTCAGGGACCATGGCCCACCACACCCTGCTGGTCTCTCTGGCGACTGCTCACCCATGCCTCTCTCCTGGTTCCAACAAGCCTGTGTCCCCTTCACCGCAGCCAGCACCCTGGGCCCAGCTGCCAGCCTAATATGCCCCACTGGTCCCTGGGACTTAGGAAACCACCTGTGGGAGGAGTGATGACCACGTGAATTCCAGTGCGGTGCCCCCTCTGGTCACCAGCCCCCCGACGCTCACCCCAACAGGAACCTGGCGTTTGGCACTGTGCAGAGCAGCACAGGCAGCGGGAGGCGGAGGGGCCGGGGGGGGAAACCTCATGGAGGGGAGCACTCCCACATGGGGGAGCCCAGCCCACAGGGGACCTGATGAGAGGGCACTCACTCCACACACAGGGAAGGGCACTGCGAAGGCCCGGCAACTGGAATCCTAGAGTTAGTACAAGAGTGAGGAGAAGCTTCTGGAAGCCCGGGGGAGGGACTGGTGGAGGTTCTGTGCATGGGGAGGGGCCAGAGGGGTGTGTGGTCTGTGTGGCGGGAAGCCCACTCTGGGGCTGGTGGGAAGGTGGAGGAGGAGGGAAGATCGGGTCTACTGCACCAGTCCCAGCACACGGGCTGGTCCAGCACAGAGCTGGGGCCATGCGGAGTGGGGAGGCCTCTGAGACCCATAAGGTGGCTCTTGGAGGAGCCCCCTGCTCTGCTCTCCCAGGCGTTCTGCGGCATTGGGTCCCCGTGCAGCAGCAGACATGCCCTCAGGTCTCCTCCTAAGGCAGCCCCTGGCTATGTCTGAGGACCCCGACCAGAGGCCAGGATCTCACTCCCCACCAGGCCACGGAGCAGGGCCAGAGGACACCCCAGGCCCACCTGGGGAGAGAGAGGAGGGAGGCCGGAGAGCACCAGGGGAGGGGAGGGCCACACCTGCTTCACTCTCAGCACCAGGAGGCCGAGAGTGTGGAAGGAGGCGTGGGACTCAGAGCCCGGAGAGCTGGGCTACCCTCAGGCCTCAGTTTCCCTTCTGTGCTTGGAGGCTCAATGTGTGAACAAGGAGCCCTGAGAGTGGACTTCTTGCCCTGTCCTGCACACTCAGACCTGTGCCGTCTAGCCTGGGTCTGTCCCGCTACCTTCTGTGGTCCAGCACTCTGCCCTCTCCCACCCTCCCCTGCCTGGGCAAATGCCCAGTAGAAATGCCCAGGAGAAGCTGTGGAATGGAGGAATGAATGAATGAACAAAAGAAGAAAGATAAACTCAGGCCAGGGCTGGGGAAGGTGAGTTGGAGGGTCCCCAGGAGACCACCAGCCAGACTCTGCATGCAGGAGGGGGCAGACACACAAACCCTCCTCTTCTGCCCAAGCCCCACCTGCCAGCCTTGACCACTTCACATCGCAAGTGAATTCACTGAGAAACATTAAGTGTGCACCTACTGTGTGCAGGGCCGAGCTGGGCCAGCCCCAAGGCCTTGCAGAACATGCTGGAAGGTGTGATCAGCATTGTAGGGTGGAGTCAGACACACACACATTCCTGCCACCTACCAACTATGCCACACTATGCCAACCCCTTTGCCTCTCCAGGCCTTGGTTTGCTCCTCTATAAAGGGGGATAACAGCATCCACACCAAAGGGGTCAAGGGGAGGATGGACGGCCACCAGATGAGGAGGGGCCAGGTGCAAGGCCAGTTCCCCACAGGGCTCAGCAGGCGCTGGCACGTTCAGAGGAGCCTATGGCACCCAGCCTCAGGTCCTGACCGAGGAGAGGAGACTTGGCCTTTCAGCAATAGGGAGCCATGGAGGGCATTGGAGCTGGGTAGTGACAGAGCAGCCTCTTCCCCAAACCCTCCCTGGGGCTGCAGCCCCGGTGGTCTTTCTCACCTGGCATCACCCCAGGCCTGGGCACCTCCAGTCCCTTTCTGGAGGGCGAGGCCCCTGATTCTCCCCTCTCTGGAGCACATAGAGGCAGTAATGGGCACAGCCCTAGTGGCCAGACCCTGGGATGGCCGGCTGGTCACTGGGCTTCTCTAAGGGTCACAGGAAGCAGGCTATGAGGACTGGACAAGCCACAAACACTGGGCTCCTCTCATGCCGCGCTCATGTCTCTCCTCCCGCCCTTCTCCCCAGACAGGAGCCCGAGAAGCTTCCAGAACAGGCACGTCACCTGCCTGCAGGGGTGACAGACACTGCCATCAGCGGGACATTCAAGGGTCACCCCCACCATCAGATGCCTCTGCTTTTCCGGGCCCATCAAAGGCTGGCAAGCCCCCAGGTTCTCACAGAAGGGAAGCCGCCAAGTGAGAAGCGAGAAATAAAAATGGAAGCCCCGCCTCGGTGGCGGCTTGGTAATGAGGAATTAAAGGAGGGGGAGTCGGGACAAAGTTAGCTGGGAAAGCCAGGTGGGATATTTATGGCGCCTCTGCAAGGAGAGGCGAGGAGGGGAGTACAGTTAGGATTCAAATGTCGCTCCTGAAACAATCAAGCCTCATCAGGAACAATGTATGCAAATTCATTTAAATGACTTAGGAGGGCGAGGGCGGGGGCTTTCCACAGGCAGGGAAGGGGGAGGCTCTGCAGGGGAGGGGCAGCCGGGGGCTGCTCAGCAAGGCCGGGCAGACCCTCCTGGGGCAGGCACGCAGCGGACCCGCCAGAGACCCAGGACCGGCCGGTCCACCCTCCTTCTCCCCTGCGACCCCCAGGTGAGAGCTCGCCATGGCCCGCACAGTGGCCGCCAGCACTGCACCCTCCTCGGGCAGAGGGAATGCCTGGGCTCTAGACATTTCTGCTGGCGCCACAGACGAGGCTTCCTCTGGGAAGTCCCTCACCTGTTTCTGTCTTGCTTCTGTGAGAACAAGGACCGTCGTGATGCTGCTCACTCCCTGAGCTGGTATTTGCCCATTTGTGCCTTTTGCTGGACAGCAGACATGAGAGGGCGGGAGCCGTGGCTCAATGCATTTGCAGAATGAACGACTGAGTGAAGAAGAAATACCTTTGATAAATGCTTATTGGATTAATAAGGGATTCATCCATCTCAGCTGCAAAACTATCTGGAGAAAGAGCTAACAATATGCCCATTTTACAGGAGGGAAAGCTGAGGCCCAGAGCTGTGCACTGGCTTTCAGGGAGGCAGCATGTATGCAGGAAACAGCTCCAGCCGTGATCCTGCATCTGCCCTGCCCTCTTACACTTGCAGCTTCAGCCACTGGCCCGAGACCACTCCCCATCTGTGGTTGGGAGACCCATCGTGTCCCCTACAAGGTTCATCAGATCTCAGGACCTGGCACGTGCACGTGACTGACTTAGAGATTGGGTCTTTAAAGGTAAGAAAGTCAAAATGATGCCATCAGGGTGGATTCTAACCCAATGTGGCTGGCATCCTCACAGGAAGAGGTGATTAGGACATAGGCACGGAAGGACAACATGTGAGGACACAGAGAGAAGGCGGCTGTCTACACGCCAAGGAGAGAGGCCTCGGGAGGAACCAGCCCTGCCGGCACCTTGATCCCAGACTTCCAGCCTCCAGGAGAGCGAGAGATCCGTTTCTGCTGTGGAAAGCTGCCCAGCCCAGGTCCCTTGTTACGGCGGCCACGCAGTTCATGCAAGGACTTGCCTTGCCGGGCTTGCCTCGCTGGGCATGGCTCCCAAAAGGAAATGACAGAGAAGAAGCCGTGAGGAGGCTGGAGTCTGGTACAAGCTAGTTTGCCATCCGTCCCCTCTGTTATTGAATTTTAGAACTGAATTAATTTCAATTTCAATTTAAGTGGTGACATGTGCTAGTGGCCGGCGCCCTGGGATGTTTAGGGGATGGCTCCGGGGCCAGGGCTGGGGCCAGGGGACACTTAGGACCTGCTCCTGGGTGAAGTCCCACCCGACGGGCTGTGATGGAGACCTGGAAGCCAAGCGTCCAGGGGCATGGGCACCTGTCCTCCCAGCCGGGCAGTCCCAGGTCCCACAAGCAAGGTGTGGGATCTTGCATTTAAGGACTTTTAGAGTTGTCAAGGCCCCCGGGCCAGACCCCGAGAAAGGCCCTCACGACACCCCCTTTAGGAAGGCTGCATGAGGCCAGCTGGCCATCGTGGCTTGGCCCCCAGAAGGGGCGAGGGAGGCAGAGGCCACGTGGAAGACAGAGGAGAAAGGACTCCAGGGGCTCAAATCACCTTGGACCCTGACAGAAGAGTCCGCCTCTCTCTGCAGCTGACAGCCCCGCCAGCAGCTGTAATTAACATGGAACCGTTGACATCTAAATAATACAACAGTTATCATAAATAATGTGCTGCCGTGATGAAGATCAAGTTATTTATAAAGGAATTAATGATCACACTGTGAGCGTGCGACGAGTGTGCAGCGCCAGGGACACTGCCCGGCTCCCTGATCTGAATCGCCACGGGGAATAATGAGTCTCCTTAAGAAGACAAAGACCTTGAAGTTTCCTCCACTGTTCACAAACGGATTCCTGGTAATGAGGAAGTTAGCGTGGACGTCGGACGTGGGGCTCTGGCAACAGGGGGAAGGTGGGACACGCGTCAGGCCCTGGCATCCCCGGACCGGGGAGGGCCACAGAGCACTCGTCAGGTTCTCTGGAATGGTGACTAATTAAACGAGTTATTAAACCAAAAGCTCAAACTCCGTCTTGAGAATATAAATGCACAATAATTCAGAGACGGGATCGGCGGGCCCTGCGCTATGGGGGCCTCGGTGCTCCCGAAATAGAGAGGCAGAGCTCGACCGGGTTGGGTTTTGGGGTCACGCTGTGCCTGGGGAGAGGAGCCAGAGCGTCCAGGAGGCATCCAGGCGGGGCTGCCCCTCCCACACGGTACCAATGGTGCAGGTGGCCCCCCACTGAGGGCCTCCCAGGGCAGGGACCTCCCTGCTGGAAGCACCTGGCTTCTTGACGTGCCCAGGGTCCCTGGCCTCCTCCGCCGGGTCTCCCGGGCCTGTCCTGCGTCTCCCGGGGCCCCGTAACGAGGCACCGCACACTGGGCAGCTCACACGACAGAAGCTGAGCTCCCCACAGTTCTGGAGCTGAAACCCAAATTCAAGGCACCGCAGGGCTGGCTGGCTCCTCCCGAGGCTGTGCGGGGAAATCCGCGCCAGCCCCCGGCCCTGGCTTTGCTGGCATCTGTGCCGGTTGCTGCAGACACCTCTGGCCGTCTCTGCCTGCATCTTCTCACAGCGTCCCCTGTGTGCGTGTCTGTCTCCAAACGTCCCCTTTTCACAAGCACACCAGCCGTACTGGGCACGGTGTGGGCGCCTGGGACTCCAATGTCAAGTCAATTCGGGGGACACAATTCAGCCCCTGAGGCATGGGATCTTGCATTTGAGGACTTTTAGAGTAGAGTGGTCATGCCCCCCGGGCCAGGCCCCAAGAAGGCCCCCACGGCACCCCTTTCAGGAAGGCTGCATGAGCCAGCTGGCCATCCATGGCTTGGCCCCCAGAACGGGCGAGGGAGGCAGAGACCGCATGGCCAGGGGCCCCCAAGACCCCAGTCACAGCAGCCCGACTTTTGTGACTGCCTGGTGTTGGCAGTCACGGGGGGACGGGGAGACGTCCTGGGCCAGGTCAGACATGGCCAACAGGTCCAGAAGACTTGGACGCCCAACCCCAAGCCATTGGCAGTGGTCAGGGTGGAGGGCGTTCGTTCATTTGTCTTTTTGCATATTGCTTGGAGAAGTCGACTCTCAGAACAGAGACGGATCCTGACATGTGCCTGCCCCAAGCGCCGCCCGAGCAGAGACTCTGTCTTCCCGACAGTGGACGGCGTCACCCAGCACCTGAGGGACGCAGGGACATTTCTCAAGGCAGGGCCGTCCTTGCAAGAAGAGGGCTTGAGCGCGTCTCCGGGCCTGCTCTGCCTCTGGTGCCCGCAGGGGCCTCAGCCTGGTCTTCCTCACACCCAGGAGGCCATTTCCCAGGCCCAAGCCCAGAGAGGCCAAGGAATGTGGCCAAGAGCACACAGCAAGCTGGACAGGGTGGGGGTGCGGCCCTGACTCTATGCTCACACTGCCCACCTAGGCCCGAGCGCCCCTCCCTGCAGCGAGCCCGGCCGAGCCTGCCGATCGCGTGGAGAACGGGATGCCAGGCCCGCCTCACTGGGCTGCTGTGAAGATTGGAGAGATGACATCTCGTGGTCCCACTCCGTGCCAGGCAAGGAGTCGAGGGCCAGCAGCTCCTTCCCCCTTGGAACAGCCTTTCAGAGACCCTGCGTCTGCCCCGGGAGCCACAGAGGGTGCCCACGGCCCTGCCCGGGGACGTTCCCCACCCAGGAGCATTTACGGAGCTTTGACTGCAGGCCGGAGCCCTCCCAGGCCACGGCGGACCCTCGGCTGGGACCCTCACTGCAGCCAGGAGGGCGCGGGGTGTGGCACGCCCCCGCAGCAATCACTCCTCTCATTGTTGTGCTGCGCTTTGTTCCCGCGGCTGGGGCTGCCTGCTCAGCTCCTGCTTCTATTTCAGCTCACAGCATTTATAAAAATGCATCCGAAAGCCCTGGCGCGGCAGTCTGGAGCTAACCTGCTTCACGTCCTCGACAAAGGCCCTGAATACTAATTGAAAAGTGATTAATTATACCCACGCGGCCCCATCTCCTTGTTGGTGGCCCCTTGCTCTCTCACTCTCCCTGACTGGGACGGCCGGGGGGACTTGTGTGTTGTTTTCTCTTTTTTTTAATGCTAAGCTGGTTTTAGTCTCATTTAATTTTCTCAAGGGAGAGCCTTAAACCGTGAGTCCAGCGGTCTCAAATCTGGGGTCAGATCTGCCCCTAATCTGGCAAATCCCTGCCTCTCAGACCCTCTGTGTCCTCCTTTGGAAGGTAGAACTGCTGCCCTGGGAGACGCCAGAGTGGGCCCCTCCAGGGCTGAAATCCTGGCGGCCCAGTCCCCACATATCCAGTTTTCCAGGCTTCTGCTCAGGGCTCACCTCCTCCAGGCAGCCTGCCAGGCCCCTCCTTTCTGCTGCACGGTCACCCCTGGCCTCCTCCCTCATTTCTCACCCAACAGGGTGTTGTGGCTGCTGGTCACCCACCGTAGACTGTGAGTCCCTCAAGAGTAAGGCCAGCATTCAGCCACCAGCACCCCAAAACTCACCACAGCACCTGCAAGCTCCTCACCTGCCTGAGCCCCAGGAAGGGCTGCGATTGCATAAGGCATCAGAATAGAACCCTGCACACAGCAGGTGCTCAATCAGTGAGTGCTCATTGTGCCCAACCTCTCAGGTGTCCTTAGACCAGTGCCTCCAGCTCTCTGGGTCCCAATAGTATGGGGGTGACTGTAGGAGCCACCACAAATTAATGAGGATTAGTGAGACCGCAAATGCCAAGCACAGGGCGGCATACAGTAGATGCTACATAGATGTCCGAGTCTCTTTCCCCTTCCTGTCCCCGCCTCAGACACCCAGGTGCCCCAGGACCCAGGGTTTCCTCAGGCTGCGTATTGTGCCCTGGGACCTGCCCCCGGGCCTGTCCCCTGCCTGCAGGGGAGCTCCCACAAAGGCAGCAAGCCTGCGCGCTCGAGAGCAGGGCGGAGGGACGTGGAGGCCAGGCCAGCACGATGAGGCCAGAGGCTGCCGACCACTGGCAGACGTCCCCCTCTGGCAGGACTGTCTAAGGAGACGCTGAGGAGGGTGTGGAGGGTCATCGAGGCACGAGGGGTGGGAAGGGCCCCGAGGGGACTGTGTGGGTCAGGCCGGGGCAGGATCCACCCCCCATTTCTGAGCCGGAGCTCGGGGGGCAGCTCGGCCTCAGGTTGCAGGCTGGGATCTCTGTGGGGACCAGGAGGACGAGGAGGCGGCCAGTGGCCAGCTCACCCGCCATGCCCCAGCTGGGGCCCACGCCCTCACCATCCCTGTCTCTGAGCACAGGATGGCCCTCGCGGCACCCCTAATTACCAGTGTCCTGACGCCCTGCCAGAAACACAACCTTTGAGGCAGTTTTCCCTCATTTAAATTCTTCCTTGACATTTGTACGACAGCAAACAAGAACAGACACCAGGGAGGAAGCGAAGTCTGACGTCAAGAAGTCTCCTTGTTGGGGAGAGGGGAGGAGGAGGGCGGCCGGACCCCACTGCCAGAAAGGCAGGCGGCGGAGACAGCGGCCCCAGGCAGCCGCCGCCCTGCAGCTCTAGGCCAGGCCACCCTTAACCCTCCCAGCAGCCCCATTTAATGGAGAGGGAAACTGAGGCTTCCGCTCCATTTGTTCTGAAATAAACAAGCTCCTGTGCAAGGCCACTACCCCACTGATTCGAGTAGGGGACACCCAATCAGCGCTCAGCCCTCCCACAGCCTCGCCAACCCCAAGGCTTGGCCCCGAGAGGGCCTGGGACTCGCTGAGCCACGGGAACGCACATCGGTCTCACCCCACTGGGGAGGGCAGTGGACGCAGTGCCCCTTTGCAGAGGACGGACACCAGGGTAAGTCTGCCCCCACCCCAGCTCTGCCCTCTCCCAGCTGTGTGGCCTGGGGGCAGTTGCCCAAACTCCCCAAGACTCAGTTTCCCCACTTGTTAAAAGAGGGCGGCCAGTTCTACGGTGCTGAGAAGAACCTCAACCAGGCCAGGTGGAGAAGGGCCTGCACACAGCTCCCAGGTCCAGCGGCCGCATCCCTCCCACCCAGGGTGTCTGACGGCGACATTGGAGCTGAGGTAGACCCAGCGACAGCGCCCTCAGCCAGCCGCCCTCCTGCCACGCCCGCCGTGACAGTCAGCTTGTGTGTCTCCGTCTGTGGGGTTGATATGCGCTCCGTATTGTTGTGGACTCAGCGTAAATCAAGGCAACAGGTGTCCCTGGAAGTGGGCACTCCCCCAGGGCTAATGCCGGGAAGGAGCAGGACCAGCCGGCAGCCCTCGGAGAGGGGGCTCTGCATCCCCTCCTGCTCCTGGCCAGGCCTGGGCTCGAGCAGGGAGACGAGGAGGCCAGCGGAGGCCCCTTCTGAGTGTCCACACTTCACTCGGGGCCAGGCTGGGAGTTGGCCACAATGCCCCAGCCAGGCCGCAGCCCAGCAGCCCTCCCCCGGGAGGCTTTCTAGACATCGGTCCCCAGCCCCCTCAGCGATGCTGGCTCTGCCGGTCTGCGGCGAGGCTTGGCACCGGGTTTGTCACAGCTGAAGGAAGCGGACCAGCCAGCCAAAATTGAAATCCACCTCTCTGAGTCCCAGAGTCCCCAGGGTGAATCACCAGCCCAGAGCTTCCTTCCAGGCAAGGCAGGTCTGGAGTGGGGCCGGAGGACAGTATTCGTCTCAGCGTCCCTGGTGACGCTGGTCCTGGCGGCCCGGGGGCTGCCCAAGACTCTGACCTGCTCCATTCCCGTTGTCATCCCTGAGGCTCCCATGTCCAACCTGGATCCACCTGTGCTTTGAGAAGTAACGGAAGGTTCCGGGTCCTCTCCGAAACCAGCAGGCACCTGGTGGCAGGTCCTCAGAGCCTGGCCAGTGACTGTTGGATGACCAAGTTTCAGGGAGGTGGCTGTCAGGTGAGAGGCTGGAAAAGAAGGGTCGCCGGTGCGTAGTGTGGACGGCCCGGGTGGGGTTCACCGAGGAAGGAGGCAGTGGGTCTGCTGCGGGAGCCCCGCTGGCCCTGCCTCCGTGAGGTGCCAGGTGTCGGCTTGCCCAGGCGGGGCGCAGCTCAGACGGCCAGGGCTTCCCTGCACCTGACTCTGTGAGCAACAGTCACCCCCAGCAGGCCACGTGGGCCGGAAGTACTCCCTTGGGGGCCTGCACACAGGCCCTCAGTGGGGGTGGAGGACCCGATAGCGTGCGCGAGTGGACCAGGGCCAGCTCTGCCAGCCACTCTCGGGTCGAAGGACACAGCAGCCAGGGAGCAGGGAAGAGCAGGAACTGGCCTGGGGCTTGGGCAGGAGGGAGGTCAGTGGTGACCTAGAGGGTACGGTCCCCGTGGAACAAGTACCTGGCCGAGGGGCTCAGGGGCCAGAGGCAGAAGAGGCAGAGTAGACAGGAGGGGACAACTCAGCGGGGAGGGAGGGACAGGAGTTCAGGCCTCTGGACATGCCTGACCCAGAGCAAGAGCAGGCTAGGTGGTGACCGTCCCACTGGGGCCTGGGTGCGGCAGGGCCTGGCACCAGGCTGGGTCTGAGGACCGCAGACAGCAGGATGGGAGCTCAGACCAAGTGCAAACCCTCTGCTGTCCCCGGGGTCCTTGACCAGGCGAGGGCAGGGGCAAGGCCAGAGGCAGAGTGGACGCTGGCCACAGAAAGCAAGTGGCTACGGCTCTGCTCAGCGCTCCCTTCTGGAGCGTTTGTTCCAGGACCGTGGGGCACGTTGAGCGTCTGCTTGTTTTTCTCCCCTTCCTTCGATACAATTATAGATTAATTAATTCTCACCAAGCAATATCTGACCTACATCAGCGACTCTGTAAGACGGCAGAGCCAGAAGAAAGAATCATTTGGCTATATAAAGACAAGCGATCTATTTTAAAAGAAGGGCTGCGTGCGGGCGTCAGCTGTTCCCGGCACCCCGTTACATAAGGCTCATTTAAAGGCAGCACACACCGTCTCCCGATTCACGGCTGGGTAGCTCTGAACACGGGGTTAATCGTCCGACGGTGTCTGGGCTCGCCGGGGGCTCCAACAGGACGATGCCCTGGAGGTCCACAGGCACGTGGGCGGAGCGCTTCCCGCCGCTGCCTCCCAGGCCACGTCGAAGCACGCACCACGCCCCATTTTAACTGTGGGTCCTCTGGGCCAGGGGCCACATCTCACCCATCGTGGCATCCCTCGACACCTGGAGAGAGCCTGGATGGCGGAGGCACGGCTGTTAAAGAATCGAGCTGTGCTGTGCGAGGACAGGCGCGGGCAGAGGGAGCGGTTCTCTCACGCCCACGGAGCACCGGGCACAGGGATGCCACTTAGGCACAGGACTTCTCCTAATCCTCGAGGCTGCTCTGCAAGGTAGGTGCCACCACAGGGGTGGGCACCTCGGAGGTGGCCCCCCAGGTCCCAGTTCTCACGCCCCTGTGTACTCCCCTCCCCTGGCTGTGGGCCGGACCGCGTGACCCAGGACTGGATCCTAGCGACAGACTGGGCAGAGGTGGTGCCTTGTCTCTTCCAAGATCAGCTCCCGAAAGCCTGCTCTCTCCATCTCAGGTGTGCTCTGTCTCTCATGAAACTCGGGCTGCTGTGTCAGGAAGCAGCCCATGGCGGGGCCCAGGTGACCAGAGACAGAGTCGACAACCACGCGAGTTAGCTCAGGAGCAGACCCCCCACCTGTGGAGCCTTCAGATGGGCCACAGCCCCAGCCAGAGCCCCCAGCAGAGCCTGGATTCCCGCCCCACAGACCCGCGAGAACACTTGCTTGCTGTTTAAAGCCACTTCGCTTTGGGATAACCTGCCACAATGCAACAGAGAACGAATACACTGCCTCACTTTAGAGCTGGGGAAACTGAGGCACCAAGGAGTTGAGTGACTCAGCTCAGGTCACCCAGCACGGATGCAAACCAGACCCACCTGACTCTGCACCGCACACAGATCTGGTGCTGGAAGGTGGAGGGGACGGACAGGCCAAGCCCCGGTGTGCTGGCTGCAGCCCCCAGACCAAGGAGAGGAGCTCCAGGCTGCTCCGGCTCTGGCTCCCTGGGAGGCCCATCGTCTTGCCCCTGCTGTTCCCTGCACCCCTCGCCCAGCTCTGCCATCTGGCTTTTATCCAGGATTTCCTGTCCCTGGGCACAGTGACCCCACTGCTTGTCGGACCTAGATGAGGGGCCTGTCACTGCACAGGGACCCCGAATGGCTTCCCACGGAAAGCCATGTCTGGCTTTGACCTCAGAGAGCTGTAGGCAGCTGTTGCTAGCAGCTGGGTGCCCCTGGTCAGCGCCAATCTCTGCTTCCCCACCTCCTGCAGCCCCCTGCTCTCAGGACCCCCACCCTTGCTTTCAGCAACACCTGAAATACGACTAGAGAGGCTCCCTGCCTGCCTGGCCCAGCCCACTCCAGGAAGGAGCAGAGGGCGAGCCATTTCCTCACATCCCTGAGCCTCGGTCACCCCATCTGGAAAGCGGGCGTACAGAGAGGCTACACCTCGTGCTTGCTTCAGCAAACTCGTGAGGCCCCAGACCACAGCCTCGTAGGGCCACACGGGCCAGCAGGCCCAGGAAGGGCAGGGCCAGGGCTGGAGGACTGAAAGGGTATAGACACCTCTGCAGGGAGGACGCAGGACAAACGCACATCACCTGGAACCTGGTGGTCGAATTCTGGCTGGGGACAGTGATGGGCAGATGAGCCCATGAACAGGGTGCCTCCCTACTCCTGCCACCAGACCTCGGTGGGGTGGGGGGCTGTTTACTGGCTGGGGCCAGGCCCTGGGTCCAACAAGCACAGGCCAGGACAGGTGCCCCCACCCCCAACCTGCCCTGCAGTCCTGGGCAGGGAGAGAGCCGTGCAGGGGGAGGGAGCCTGGCCTGAGGGAAGTGGTGGGTGCAGGGCATCCAGCTGGGCACAGAAGCCCTAGGTCCTGCCCCGGGTCCCCTGCAGACCAAAGGCAGTTGGCTGCGCGCCTGGAGAGGGAGCTGGGGTCCGGAAAGCTCCCTGCACAGCGGCTCCTGCCACAGCCTCATCCGTGGGTCTCCAGCCAGACCCCAGGGTCCTGGACACTGGGATAGGATAGGCCGGGAGGACAGGTGAGGCCCTGCCCTCAGGAGCTCACAGTCTCCAGGGCGACAGGCGGGGTGAGGGGGACAATAGGTGAATACGGCCTATTAGCTGGAGGCCTTGGGGCGGCCTTTCGAGGTGAGAGTCAGGCCGCTGTTGGCAGCTCCTGGAGCTCTCTCCATTCTTCAGTCCCTTGTGGGGGTGATGTCTGGGCAAAGGCCTGGTGGCCAAACAGCTGCAAGTGACCCAGCTCAAAGGGGTCTCAGGCAGCAAGGGGAGGCCCTGCCCTGCCCCAGGCCTGGAGGAGGGACCCGCTGAACCTGCTGACGGGGCTGGGCCGCCCTTTCTGGACCCGGCAGGTGCGACTCAGGTTTCCCCTGGCTGGTGTGACCTTGCCCGGGTCCCCCAGGTGACCTCAAACAGTTGCTAAATCTCCCCCCAGGAGGGGGTTCCCTTTTCTCACCTTCCCCCTAGTCTTTCTGTTTCCAGCCACCCCCAGGTGACAGGCTTCAGAGGCCACAGCCCCAGGCCAGAACGAAATACCTGTGGTTTGTTTTCACTGGGTTTAGTGCTACAGTTTCCTTTTATTTATGGAAAGAAAAAAATAAAACACGAGCCTTTCCATTTACAGTCAGGATACACACACTCAAGTTAAAATCAAACTGTGCAAGGGACAGTGTGACCATTTCTGTTTGTGACGGCAGTAGGGCTGGGGCGGGGGTTCCATGAGAGCAGCTGCAGACCTGGAATAGACTTGAAGGGGTGGCCCCCACCTCTGGGCTCCTCCCCGAGCCCACCCAGTGCAGCCCATCTGGCTGGGGCCAGCTCTAGAGAAGCCTACCACCCTGCCCAGACCCTGTCCAGGCACCTAGTGGGGACCCTGCAAGAACCCCGGGCAGACACCTGCGCCCCTGGGGCCCCTGCTATGGCAGCCCGGAGAACGAGCTCCCACCTCTCTGCCTCACTGTCAGCTGCCAGCGTACTCATCTCCTGTTCTCGTCACACCCACCTGTAGCTTAGGTATTACTCTGACTACGCTCAGGTATTACTATAGCATAGTTTTAGGTATTATGTACGCCATGAAAGTGAAGAAGGACCGTTCAGGGACGTTAATTAACTTGTTCCCATATACACAGCAAGGGACAGACAGCCAAGATCAGAGCCCAGAGAGCTGCAGCTCCCCCACCCAATTTCCATATTGCCCCCCACCCAATTTCCATATTGCCTTCTGGAACAAATCCAGTCTCTGGTCTAGGAACCTACATATTGTAAATCTGAGCATCTTGGCACGAACGGCTTTAGAAACGGCACGAACTCTCCTGTCCAAAGTGGCAGAGAATTGGGGGAAAAACGTGTTACTTGGTGGGTCCTTCATCTAACTCACCACTCGGAATATAGTCTGAGGCCAGCTCCCCCGGAGGTCCTTAGAAAGCGGAGTCTCAGGCCCGCCCTGGCCTGCTGAGTGGCAGGCTGTGTGGTAACCAGATCCCCGGGTGTTCTGCACACCGGAGACGCCGGGAGGACGCGGCACGGGGCCGTGCCTCAGCCCCGCCGTGCACACCCCCCCGGATCCACCAAAGCTGACATGTCAGACACCGCGCGAAAGAGACTGAGGGTTCAGGAAGGGCTGCCAGAATCACACAGCACACCTGCCCGGGCCGCGCCCCGCCCTCTGCTAACCTGTAACAGAGGGCGCAGCCTCAGGCCAGATGTGCTCTGCCCAGACCTGAGTTCTCCCGAAACCTGGCCCCGGGACCAAGCCAGGCTGTTTATAGATTCTGGGCTCCTGGCCAGATATCATTTCTGGCTTTGACGCCGTTTAATGTTCCTTCAATGTATTATTCATTCCCGTGAATTGCAAAGCTAACTCTTAAAAGCTCTTAAACAGACACGCACACACCCTACTCCCCTCCCGCAGTAACCCAAGATTAGTCTATGTAGACGACTCCCCTCCCCACCTCATCTGACCCTCAGCCCAACTACCACAGCTCCTCCCTGGATTCAGCCCAGAAGGAGCCAGAACTAGACGTTCCGAGGCCTGGACCGAGGGTCGACTTTGCTGTGTGGCCGTGGGGAAATTGCTTTGCTCCTCTGGCCTGGACCTAAGTTCTGAAAACCCTAGGAACTTACATGTGGAAGGCACTTTAGGTGTCTCCTGGGTAAACAACCATAGAATGCATCAATCTGCTCAAAAGCACCTAGTCCAGGAGATCACCCATGGGATGCTTGAATACCTCCAGCTATGGGGAGCCCACTACCTGTATAAAAGCAGAGGCTCAGCACACGTAACTGAGGCCTCTCAGCTGTGACATTTGTGATTCTGTGGTTCTCTCCCTCCTCCCTCCTTCCTCTGCCCACAGCAATATTCACAGACTGGTGCATTGCCAAAATACCAAATAAAAGCAGGATGATGGGTAAGGGATAAGAGAATTGTTGATTGGATTCTTATCATTTTTTTCTTTCTGACACTTCAATTATTTCAGTTATGACTTTTTCATAAAACAGTTCATAGATTGCAGAGGAACAAGTAACCTTTAAATCTCCCATTTAGCACATTACAATAATTTCCTGGGAAATGTATTAGAATATCACAGGTGCTCAAGCTACATGACCTACTGCAAGCACTTGGTCAGCAAATTAGTGTTGAGGTTAATTCAAACTTTGGGGGAAAGTGCAAACTTGACAAAGATGGATCTGGCCGGTTACAGTGACGACTAGGGTGGCGGAGGCAGGCTGGTGGCAGCGGCATCTCTAGGAGAGCAGCCGGCAAGCCAGTGAGCCCACTGTATTTTGTCGGAAGTTTTGGTTAAAAGCAGGTGTTCCAAGGTCAGGCTCCCTGGGTTCAAATTGACTGCAACACTAATAGCCATGTGGCCTTGAGCAAGTGACTGCCCCTCACTGAGCTTTAATCTCCTTATCTGTAGCATCTATCTCATTGTGAGGATTAATGAGTTAATACATGGCAAAGTGTTTGTCACAGGGACACCTTTTATTTAAGGTCAATAAATAGCTTTCACCATTCCCACCATCACCATCCTCATCTTCAACATCATCACCATCACCACCATCACCATCATCATCTTTACCATCTTCACCATCACCATGACTACCACCATCATCGTCCTCATCCTCATCACCATCATCATCACCGTCACCATTATCACCATCACCATGGCAACAATCACTATCATCAACACCATCCTCATTAAACCCGCAGGTGCCCACAGAGTGTCCACCTCCCTGCAGCTGCCTGGCCCACCAGACCCTCATGGTGGATTGAAGACTCCGCCCCCTCCTCGCAGGGGCCTCCCCGACCTCCAATAACACAGACCCTCCCCACCAGCCAGCCTCTCACCCGCCCCAGCGTACTCCCAGCACCTTTCTGCTGGTTTATGTACTACCCACCTTCTCTCCTCTTCTCTCTGCCTGTCAAAGAGAATCTCCAAAATCCAGAACGCTAACCACATGTAGAAGATTCTCAGTAAAGGATTTTCGAATGGATGGATGAATGAGCGAATGATTAAGTGAAGACAGCCACAAGAAGTCCCATCACCTCCTCCGGGCTGGAGGTCTACCAGCCTTTCCTACCTGGAGAGGGGACTGGCCACGTCCGCAGGGAGGAGCAGAGCTCCACACCACAGGTGCCTTCTGCAGCCACCCCACCTGCCTCACCCCACAACAGCCTGCCACCTGCTACCAACATTTGCCCATTTTAGAGATGAGGAAAGTGGGTCTCCTGGGGAGCCAGTCCCTTGCTCCTGTCCCGGCCTCTCTGAACCCTCCTCCAAGGCCTCTGCCAGAAGGAAGGGATCCTGCCTCCTCCCTGGGCCACCCCCACCAGGAGGAGGTGGGGAAAGAGCAAGATTCTGCTCGCTTTGGGGAGCATTCGTCCATCTCCTGCCATCTGACTGCCCCCCTCCCCGTGCAGGCAGGCGCACACACTGGAGCTCAAAGGTGGTCTCAGAATCCCCCCAGGGCAGGAGAGAAGGTGGTGGGACCCCAAGGCAAGGGGCTGCACAGAGGTGAAGGTTGTGGTCTGTTCTAGCACTCACCCTCGCCAAGGGTGTGCACCTGGCTGTGGGGGAGTGGGCAAGGGTGCTGATGGGGGTGGGGGGCAGGAGCCAGAGCTGTGGAAGTATTGATGACCTGGGAGGGGCCAGCTGGGGAGCCCCACCCCAGCCAGGCTTGCAGAGCTCAAGGGGCTCCCATTTTCGAGGGGCTGCGCATGCAAGGGGTAGCCTTCCATCAGACCATGGTGGGCCCAGAGGCAGGGGGGCTGTTCCCCAGAGGCAAGGGGGGATGGTCTCAACGGGGGACATAGGACAAACAAGAGGCTTCCAGCGCTCTCTGCAACCTGAGATTAGGACCATTGGTTTCCCTGACAATGGCCCACCAGGCTGTAAGGCCCCAGAAGCCCAGGGGCTCCTCAGACTTTAAGGTGGCCCCGAGTCCCGTGACAGACAGTGCAGGCCCAGAGGCAGTAGGTCTGCGCAGGCCCAAGCTCACCGAGGGGCCACTGCCGCTGGGCCCTACACGCAGAGCAGCAAGACCCACTTGAATTAGGGTCAGGGCTGGGATACAGCTCGTCGCCTGGGGCCAGAGCTCGGCCCCACTGGATCCCAGGAGCATGTGGAAGGGCCAGATGGCCAGGGGCATCTGGGGCTCTGGGGGCAGGACCTCAGGGGACCCGGGGAGGGCATCGTCCTCATGGTGCGGGAGGAGCAGGACAGGCTGCCTGCCTGGGAGGTCCAGAGAGTCAGTCCCATCCTTAGGAGGGTGATTTGGAAGGATTCGAACGCCAATGGGAGGGGGGCTGACACCTTTGCAGAGGCCCTCCCAGCCCTGGGTCTGCCACGGGGCTGTGCAGGCCACGCCAGGCCTGCCTACGTCCCACAGAGCATCTGGAGCCGGGGTCCTCTCTGGCTCGAGGGCCTCCTGCTCTCAGCCCTGCCTGCCCAGCCTCCCATCTGCTCCTCCCCGCGCCAGCGTGCCCTCCCACCGAGGCTGGCACAGGCCGGCCGTACCTCCCCAGGGAAGCTGGGGTCGGCATCTGTCGGGAGCTGGGGGCGGCTTGTTTACCAGAGTCTCCCCAGGGGCGTGGAGGAGGAAGAGCATTTTTAGCAAGCAAATAATATCGTTTATGGAGAAACAATACCAAACTTGGGATGGAGACCCAGGAACCAGAGACAGCCAGGCTCAGTGCCCAGAAAGGCAGCCAGACACCCAGGGCGGCTGCCTCCAGCTCCTCCAAGGGGGCGTCTCCAACAGGAGACGAGGCCTAGAGCTCAGCAAGGCGCCCGGGACAGGGCCCAGCTGGGCAGGGACGAGGGGGCCCTTCAGTAAAGGAACTCGGGACTGAAGCCCAAACCAAACCCACTAAACTGTGGCACACGCCTGCATGTGGCACACGCCTGCACGTGGCACACATGCTTTGGTGTATTCATTCAATGAAACGCTCATTTCTTCAATCATTGATTCACCAACCACTCGTCCCTAGCCGCTGTCAGGCACGCTGCTTGCATTAGCCAGCATTTGGGCAAAGGACCCAGGACAGGGCAGACATGTACACGCATGCATGGGCACACTCACATATATGCACACGTGCACAGCCACGTGGTCACTTGCACACACATATGTGCACATACACACACATTCACATGTGCACTCACACTTGCACACATGTATGGATATGCTCATACACATGTGCACAAATGCATGCCACACATGCACAGGCACACATCAATGCACACGGGCACACATGTGCACACCCCAACACGTGTGCACACATATACATCATTGAGGAGAACAGCAATAAGATCAAAGCACAGGCTCCGGGGCCGTTCAGACCCAGCACACACTCTTCCCAATGAGCTTGGAGTCCCTGCATCTCCACCCCACATCTAGAAACTGGTGGTTAGAGCACCCGCCTCCTGGGTCCAACAGAAGTCCAAGAAATAATGCATGTGAGCTAGTTGCAGAACCTGGCACCCAGCTGCTGAATAACTGCCACCCTGCTCTCTCCACTCCGTCTCTGGGCCTGTCTGCAGCTCTCCACCTTCCTGTAAGTCAGGAGCCAGGCTCAGGCCCACAGCGTGGGCTGTCTAGGGCAACTCGATGACAATCACTTGGACAAAACACCAGCTCTCATTAATCTCAGGCATTTGCTGGCCCAGTCCCCTCTCTTTCCCCTCTTGCATTTTCCAGGAATTACACCTGCCAGAAGACACCCAGCAAGACTTGGTATTAAGTGGAAGCTCAGTGAGAAATGGTGTTTAAGGAGAACATCTTTGTCGAGCAGCTACTGAGTGCCCAGGCCTGTGCTAAACCACGTCACCTGGGAGACCAGGGAAGGAGGGGTCCCCTGAGGACCTCATGTGTCCAGGACCGGGCAGTGCAAATCGGTGGGCCATCAGGGATGACCCATGCACTCAGTAATTAGAAGAAACATGTGGTCAGCTGAGTCCAGCATGCGTGTTGAGCATCCACTCCGGCCTCCGTCCTATAGGCTGGGAATGTAGGAGTGCCCAAGTCACAGCCCTCACGTCAGGATGGGTTGGCTGAGTGGGAGAGAAAGAAGGCAGAAGAGCGAGAAGAGTGAAGGATGGACATGGACATGGTGACAAAGGGCGAAGGGGGAGTCAAGAGCTCTAACCAGGTTTCCAAATGAGGTGGCATCACAACAGGGTTCTGAAGGATGAATAGGAGTCCTTCAAAAGAGTATTCTGTGGAATAAAGGCTCTGTGTACACAGAAAGGGGGTATAATAAAAATTGACATTGATGATTCAATGCTCAGAGAGGTTAAGTATTTGCCCAAGCCCACACAGCTCTTAAATGGCGGAGACAGGATCCAAACTCAAGTCTTTCCAATTAAAACACCCACACTCTGAGCATGCCACAGCTAAGACACCCCTGCAACTTGCACACATCTGTCCTTGCATAAGGGATCCCAGCCCCTACTCTCTGTACTAGGGCAGGGGGTGCAGTCTGCTGGGACAACCAGGTTTAAGGTTGGGGTCCTGGCTGCTGTAGTTGCCTCCCACCAGCCCCCTTCCCCAGGTGGACCCAGCTGCCCTCTGCCCCTCCAGCTCCTAACTGGGACACACAGCCCAGCCCCTCCCCACTCCCAGCTCCTGCCCGGCCCTCTCCCTGGAGCAGGGTCTTCAGGGGACATGCCTGGGGACAAACCACTGAGAGTCCCCTTGGAGATTCAGTCTCAGCACTGCCACCTGGACTCCCTACCCAGGGGTGGAACTGACTTGGCCAAAGCCACAGGAGCAAGATGGAGAGTGGGAGAGGAGGGCAGGGGACTGGGCCCTCTGTCTGAGCCCAGGCAGGCCAGGGGACAGTCTTCACAGAGAGCCGGGCACCCTGTCTTCCCCTCCCACCCTGAGCTGCCCCCACTCCCGCATGCCTGGCCCCAGGTGGGGAGAGCACCAGGAAGCCCGACACTGGGCTTTGTCAGCGCCAACCCGGGTGTGCACAGGGCAGCTTGTGCCAGCTGCCTCCTGACCTGAGCTTAACCCCACACAGGCCCCGGGCCCAGATCTGACTCTGTGCTAGCCTTGGGCCCACCTGGCCTCTCCTGCAGACACATCTGCTGCCAAAATGCCCACCACTAGCAATACGTTTCCCCCACTCAGAGGGCAAAGGGACAGCGTACGCCCCAGACGCGATCACATGGGCCACATCGGCTCACATCATCATTTTACAGACAGGAAACCAAGAAACACACGTCCAGACGGCAGCCAGACTCCCGCCAGCCTGGGTCAGGCCTCCACACACGGGATCAGCTGCCTCGCCGCCTGCAAGGTGAGCACCACCATCCCGTCCCCTCTCCCGCCCAAGGTCGCAGGGCCGGCCCCAGACACACGCTCTTCCCCAAGACAGCCCAGATGAAGACAGTATTGGCCATGATCATGCGCCAGGGCCCCTGACATCCAGCCCGGGCCCTTCCTCACCAACGTCCTGAGCAGGGCTGCAGCTCTGCATCAGGGCTGTGTGGCCTCCAGGCCACAGGCACTTTGGGGCCAAGGATAGGGCCCGCCAAATGGTGACAGAATGCCATCAGCAGGGCCCTCAGGCCCTCTGTGGTTTCCTCTTTGCTGACTGTGCCAGGCTCCAGCCCTGCCTGGACAGTCAGCCGCACAAACCAAGGCAGCTCCATGCTGCAGTCTTTCCCTCTCTGTCTGTTCACACTGATCCTCTGACAGGATCCACCTGCTGCTCCCCTCCCAGTCCCTCTGCACCTCCTCCCCACTCTGAGTGTCTGCTGGTCTGGCCTTGAGAGGGGACAATCACAAAGTTTGTCTAATAATAGCACTTTATAAGTTCACTGATGGATTTCACAGCAGAGGGGCATTCGAGCTGGGTTTTGGAGGATGTGTAGGAGTTTACCAGGTGATCAGAGGGCAGATGAGGAACATTTTGAGCAGAAACAAAGAGGTGTGGAATATTTGGGGAAGGGAATAGAGTCAGCTAGACTCTTGTAGAGAGCCAGGAAGGGAGAGATATGGGAGGTGACAGTCTCTGCAGGCCTCAAGTGCGGGCCTGAGGACTCTTCAACGTGTGCACGGCAGAGGGGATGGCCTTGAGAGGGCCAGCAGTGTCCAGGCTGGACTTGCCTTTCCCAGGACCACCTGTCTGCTGCTACGTGGCAGGGCCTGGGCAGGGTTCTGTTCAAAGAGTGTGACCAGGGCCATCAGGAGGGGGTGCTGCACGAACAGGCTGTTCTGGGGCAAAAACAAATGGAATACTTATTGCTCGCGCCTTAGATAGCTCCAAAGTCACTTTGTTAGCTCAAGAACATAAACATGTATAATGCATGGCTGGATTCGTTTGTAAAATTACCATGTCTTGGTCTATTTGGAGAAGGAAGGCTGGGGAGGGGCCAGAGCCGCTTTTCTCCAAGGGTGCACTAACTTATTTGTTCAAGTCTTTGCTGCACAGACGACTGTCCATGCGGGCGCCCTAGCGTGTCAGGGGCAGAGGGTGCAGGCCAGCCCTGCAACTGAGCCCCTGCCTGCCCCCAGAGCACTTCTCCCTGTGCCCATGCCTGGCTCCACAGATGTGGAGGGGGACAAGGGACGCCTTTCACAAGCAGGCTGGGGAGGCAGATGACATCTGTGTACTGGGGCTGCCCCACCCTCTCTCCAACACTCCCCGGGGCAGGAGAATTTGGTTCCTGGTTAGACGGAGCTTGGGCTTCTCTACCTGGAACCCCTGGGTTCCCTGACCCACCCCTCCCACCCTTGCTCTGAAGTCCGCCCAGCACCAGCCCCCTCGGGTCCTTTCCTGGGGTTTGCGTCGATGCCAGCTCAGAGCATTAGGGCCATGCCGTTCCCATCACCCCTGCCCCGCCTGGACCGGCAATGCCCATGTTGCTCCACACTTGTGCCTCCCTTGCTATGCCCGACACCACTGTCACCACTTGGCATGGAACAGCTCCGTTACTTTCCAGATCTTCTGAGGCAGATGCAATCATTACACCCCCTTGGGAGATGGAGAAACTGAGCACCTAGAGGTGAGGTTACACGGCTAACAAGGGCAGAGCTGGGGTTCCATCCAGGCTGTGTCCCAGAGGCGTGGCTGACCACCATGCTACACTGCCTCGCATCTGACCGGTGACTGTGCCCCATGCTTGGGGCCAGGGAGCCTCCTCTCCCACCCCCCATCCCCCCATGGGCAGGGCCCTCCTGGCTCCTGCCTCCTGCCTAGTCCATTGTCACCCTGCCACCCAGGAGCTCGTGCCAAACTGCCCTGCTGACACGGCCACTGCAGGGTCTGAACCTTCATTCGCCTAGACACCCACGGGATGCAACCCAAGCCCTTGGCTTGGCAGTGACACCCTTGAGGCATCTGGGATCAGACCACATGAATCACTGGTTTTGTAGGTTAACATTGTGGTGTGCCAGTGATTTCCTGTGATTCATCCTAAAAGGGCCCCCAGGAGACCGGAGAGCCTCCTGCCTCGCCTGCACTCTCCCACCGGCTTCCAGCCCACTGCATGGCTTCCTCCCTCCCAGAGCCACACCTCTGTGCTTTGAACAAGCTATGACCTGCAACTGTGATGGCTCTTGGCACCCAGACACCTCCTGGTGTCCAGAGTGACCCCCGTGCCCCCGCCTATCTTGCCCCGTGCCAGCTCCCAGCGAGGCACTGCAATTGCCTCCCATGCCTGGGCCTGACCCCAACTGGACGCCCCCCACTTCCCTGTGCCGTCTGTGGGCCCAGAACACAGCAGGTGCTCTGAGAGCGCCTGGAGAATGATGGAAAGCCACCTAACCCAGGCTACAGGCCCCGTCAGGCCCGAATCCAAGCACGAGGCCTTGGAGAGTGCGGGACAGATGGAGCCCTGGAGAGCCGCAGCCCTGAGCGCAAGTGGGAAGGCCAGGAGGTGGGGCCGGAGAGGTCTGTGGGGAGAGGCTCTCAGGTGCTCTTGGGACAGGACCAGGCACCTGTTGTCACAGCAGGGAGCAGCTGGGCCCAGAGGGAGACATTGAAAATCAGCCCATACCAGGAGGGTGTCCTGGATACCAGGCAGGGTGAAGGCCTGGGAGGGCAAGGGCGGGACCCCCTACCTGGACAGGACCCCTTCCCAGAGCCGCTGGCACTGCCCACCCCTTGGTGTGGCCTCTAAGCCCCTGCAAAGTGGGTGACAGCGCCTCCTACGGACGAGCCAGCACTGAGCAAGGTGGCCCTGAAGGTCATAGTGCACGTGGACGCAGTTCTCTGGATACACAACCCATCCTGCCCACACTGGTTTTGTAGGTTAACATTGTGGTGTGCCAGGAAAGGTTAGTTACCCCCACTCTGTGGACAGGACCCAAGCCTGAGTAGAACAGACCCGTGAGGTTCCAGATCCCAGGCCACCGAGCACTGCACTGTGCTGCCCACGTCGTGGGCCAGTGTCCCTCTGTAGCCAATGCCTGCAGGTGACCGGTGGCCTGTCTCCCTGGGAGGAGACTCAGCGAGTGCCTGGCTGGGCTTCTCTGTTATTCATCAATGAGCATTTGAGTCTTGCCTGGAAGTTCCGCAGAGCTCGAGGGCCCTGGGGAGAGCCCGGGGAATTCATCTGGAGCTCTGGCTGCTGGAGGCTGAAGGCGCTCCCGGGGCTCCTCCAGCAGGAAGCCCTGGGGAGGGGGACAGGCTGATGCCGGCACATGCAGTAACAGCAGCCCTGGCCAAAGCGGCCGTGCTGAGCACCCACCTAGTGGAATCTCCCGTAACTATCCAGAGCCCCGTGTTTCAGGCTGAGCAATTCAGGTTCACTGCTGGGGGCTTGGAGGTGGAGAAGCTGGAGTTCCACCAAGCCCGGTCCTGAACGCGTCCATCAAATAATGGATCAATGAGTTAAAGCAGAAGCACCCAGCCCTGCCCGGGTCCCCTCTGGCGGGAGCTGGGACACTGGGACCCTCTCAACGTGCTGCCGTCTCCACTAACCCACAGTTCAAAGGCACCGCACAGGCTGAGGAGCTGCCTCCCTTCGGGGGGAAGGAGAAACTCACTTTTCATTGGTCACGACTATTGTTTTTTGACCATGATTAAGTGGAGTCCTGCTGCCTGTGGACGGGTGAGCCAACATCCGTGATCCCAGCCCTGCTGTAGGGGCGCTACGCTGTGCACAGGAGCGGGGGAAGCCGGCCCAGCCTCCCGGGGACTCAGGCTCCCCAAGGAAGGGCCGACCCCGCTCAGATGCCTGGACATGCTGGTCTGGACGAGCCACCGCCCAGGGACCATTAGCTCCCAGAGGAGGTGAGAGTTACTAAGTGAAGCGCCACAAATGTCATCGTTTCCTGCTGGTGTCTTGTCAACCACAGAGATCAATCACCTCTGGCGTGTGGACACCTTCCCAAGAATGCTGCTGACACCACTGCACCCCGGCGGTCTGTCCTGCCTGTCCTGCCACGGGCCGGAGTCGGCGGCCTGCAGGGCTGTGGTGCGCGGCGCCGGCCAGACTGGAAGCAAACGGTGCTCCCCACAAGACAGTCCATCGCACCTGCCTTCAGGGCCACTGGGGGACACAGATGCAGCAAGTTGTCATGGCGGCACCACCAGGTAGAGGGCTCAGACTTGCCAAGCTGTGTGGCCCCAGACAGGCATCTTAACCTCTCTGGGTCATTAACTGGACTATTCTTCTGCCTCACCAGCTCAGAGGGGAGAATCAACATGAAAATTAAGCCATATGTGCGAACACTTGCCACTGATGCTCCACATGGGCCGGGCTGTTGGATCCAGAACTTTCCATGCCTGTGCTCACTCACCCTCAGGAAGCCCCAGGAAGCCCCAGGAAGTGAAGAGGTCTCCATGTTTTGCAGACGAGCAGAATGAGGCTCTGATAGCCCGTCACCAGCCTGGACTGAGGCCCAGGCCACTCATTCCAGAGCCAGCGCTTGCACCAAACTGCGAGAGGCTGTGGTGGCCTACCGTGAGCTGCTCTGGGCACAGGACAACCCCAGGAGTAGCCGGTGGTCTGTCCACCAGAGAAGTGTACCTCAGCACAGCAAAGGCGCTCCGGCCACCCTTCCCACCCACCATGCTTGGCCTCGGCCGGGCCTGCAAAAGCTCAGCCCCCTGACAAAGCCTCGGCTGTGACAAAGCCCCACATCCACAGAGCCAAGGAGGAGGAGTCAGATTTGTGCCGTTTCCTGTGCCCCACGCCTGTGTGACCGATTCTCACAATGAGGGATGAAGACGCAGAGGCACACGCAGGCCACAAGGCCAGCATACAGCAGCCGGCACAAGGGCCCAGGCAGGCGACGCTGGTGCCAGCGGCCACCTGTACAGCACTGCTGGACGCAGTATGTTCCCACCCGGGAGTGGGGGGATGTCTGCTGGGGGCTCTGGGCCATAAGCCACTGGCTCCTGGCACATGGTGCCTCCTCAGTCCTCCCCACCACCCCGAAAGGCCCAGAGGAGGGAGTCTCAGCTTCCTGGCTCTTCCCAGTGACACCCTGCCCTGGCAGGCCAGGAGCACAACCGCCTGCCCCTCTGGGAAGAGAACAGGCAGTCTTCCGGGAGGGTTAGGTCTGGGGGCTGTGCAATTGTCCCAGGTCACCAGTCCAGAGTGGAAGACCCGGATTTGAACCCACATCTTCCATAATTGCAAGGAGACCCGATGACCAATTCTGGAAGAGCCCAGACTCCTCCTCCTGGAATTTCCTGCCCTGAATTCTGCCTCCTCCCCTGAGCCTTATTTTACAACATGATTGAACCACCCCATTATTTAATAAAACTGTCAGAACAACTGATTTGTGCAATGTACATGGTTCTTTTTCTCTCTCTCTCCTTTCTTTCCAGATTCAATAAACCCTGAAGTTGTTCCAAGAAGACAGGGGAGTGTTGGGAGCATCCAAATCACAGCAAGACAATGGGGCTCATCAGGCAGGTTCCCAGTACGAGTGGCACCTGACCCCGGGGGACATCCCACCCAGAGCACCCTTAGAGAGGCCAGGGCAGCTGCTCCGGGCAGGGGAACCGGCCATGGGCGAGGGCAGCAGCTCACAGGGAGGCAGCAATCACCCCTGCATGTGGCAGGTGGGAGAGGAGGCTGCGGAGGATGAGTACAATCAGGGAAGGCTTTCTGGAGGAAGAAACATCAGAATTACATCTTGAAGCATGAGCAGGAGTTTGCCCAAGGAAAAGAGGTGCAAGAGAATTGCATACAGAAGGAAAATTGTGTCTGCAAGGCTGTCTGCAGTCAGCAGGGGCTGTGGGAGAGTTCTTAGGGTGACAGTGTGTGCCATCTGGGGAGGAGGTGGTCAGAGTTTGAAGCCAGAGCCCCTGTGCTGTGCCCGGCCTGGATACCTCCAGCCTGGGGTCACTCAAGAGCTGTAGGAGTCTCTCAGAGGGACTGTGGATGTGAGGTTGCCCTTTAACCATAGTCTGGGCCAGGGAAGGGGCAGTGCCCACAGTAGGGCTGGCATAACCAGGGCCCGGCCCCTGCCCTGTTCAACAAAGGCAGCAGCCCAAGGCCTCCATCACCCCAAGGGGCTAACTTCTGCACCCACAGAGCTGTCTGGGTGACCATGCACCCCCTCGCCCACCCAGCCCCATCACTGCCATGTCCTATTTCTTGTCGAGCCCCTGGAGACTACAGCTCCCTCAGTTCCCTAAGTGGGAACCCCGTGCTCTCATTTGGAACTCCCCTCTTAGGAGGAAGGCCCCACCCCTCTCTTGGCCCCGCCCCAGGAGAAGTGAGCCCTCTGATTGGACAGCTCTGTGGGGAGGTGGGCTCAGAGCCCAGCTCCGCCCCAAGGAGCCCCACCCCAGATCTGGGCTCAGGCAGGGACAAAAGTCCCTCCAGGCTGGAAAACAAGCCCCTCCCTCCTTCCAGACCTGCTGCCCCTCTAAGGCCGAGGTCCTCTTCTCCCAGGGTCCCACCCCCGGGTTCCCCAGCCCCCATGTGAGTGTACCCTCTGGTCCCAATGCCACCAGGTCTGAGGTCACCTGCCTAGAGGCAGTTAGAGCTGTCCACTCCCAAGGACACTCAGCTACCTTCTGCCCCCAGCCCAGCCCCAACCCTCCCAGATAACTTAGCTTTCAAGGTCAGACGCCAAACTGGGCTCATGTTCCAGCTGCCTGGCTGGGGTGACCAGAGTGAGGCTTATCTGTGAACGGGGGTGATAATGCCTACCTCCACGTGACAGTGAGCACGAGAGTCCCTCCCACACCTAGAATTCCAGACACACCACGACGCTCTTTGGATGGTCTTTGGAAAGCTCTGAGAAGGAGTGGGATGTGGACTCTGCCAAACACTCTGCCAGAGAACATTCCAGACCCAGCCTCCCATCTGCCCCCTCGTTAACAACCTGCCTCTCAGCCATACCAGCCACACTTCTTTACTGACGATGCTAAGTGCAGCACGGCCTGCAGTTTGCTCCCCAGTTTTAGAGGACTCATGGCTGCCTGACTAAAGCCTACATTCCCCAGCCACCCTTCAGCAAAGGTGGTCCCATGACCAAGTATGGCCAGTGGAGTGCATAAAAAGTGATGTGTGAAGGCTCTGGGCTAAGTCCCTAAAGGGAATGAGCAGGCCACCTGGGTCCCCTCTCCTGTCCCCACTGGCTGGAGCATGGATGTGATATCAGGAGCTAGAGCAGCCGCCATGGCCACAAATGGAAGCTGTGTGTTATGGACAGCAGAGCCACAAGAAGGAAGGAGCCTGGGCCTCATGCTGCTGCCACGTCAGCCCTGAGCTGCTCACACATGCAGTGCCCCTCACATTGTCTTCAGCTCCTCTTATTTCTGGTAGTGGCCTGAGCCCACAGCAACCAGGCTGACGAATGATGACAAGCTCTCCTGATAATGCCACCCTCTCTTATTATGGGATATGGATTGCTATAATAATGCAGGATCCAGACCTTAAATAACATTGTGCAAGAGGAGGTCTCACCCCAGAACTGGCCAGGGCCCCAGGGCCATTAGCAGAGCCCATGAGGAAGCCCCCAAGCCCTCCCTCCTCCCTCAATGCTCCCAGCCTCCCACCACTCCCTGCCTGAGCACCCCCAGGAGCACCTCTGCAGGCCCTTCTCCCCAGACTCCCAGGTCACCCCACAACTCTCCCACCCCCACCTGGCTCTGTGTGGCCCCGCAGTGCCCTTCTCCCTCCTGTCTGTCCCTCTGGACATCACAGCCTGCCCTGCTGAGGCGGAGCAGCCCCTGCTGAGGCTCCAGCCATGGGACGAGGTTGGAGCAGGGCCTGGGATAGGCCTGGGTCCTCGCTCCTTCTCAGCCTCTTCAGGCCCCCTCCCACCGTCCTCCCTGCAGCCTTCCAGCAATTCCGCAGTCAACTGTCCCAACCCTCCAGGAGGCACTTGGCAAACCTCATTCACCAGATGTGAGTGCTGTGGGCCTCCTCACCACTGCACACTCCCTGCCCCCACCCAGCTCTGCTATCCCTCTCCCTCCCTCGGTGTTTGTTGAATGAATAAACCACTGACTGAAAGCCATTTAGGGACAGCACGTGGCTCAGGAGGAAACATCCCTTAGGATGCACAAAGCAAAGCATATTTACAAAGAGCTCCCTGGGAGGGCCAGGGAGGGAGGACCAGACCTCAGGACCCCTGTCCTGAGGAAAGGACCGTGGTGATGCTGACGCAAGACAGCAACACCGTGTGGACACCTGTGTCCCTCCGTGGGCTGCTGTGGTTGCCCTGAAGCTGTGCTGTGAGGATGCCGTGGCGCTTTCGTGGGTGTGGTGAATATGTTCCCTTGCATGCCAAGATATGTCACCATGGGAACATGCCGTGTACATGACCTTGCTCTGAATATGTGGCAAAAGGGACTGTGCGGAAGGTAAGGACCTGGAGATGGGTGACGATCTCGGATGATCCCAGTGGGTCCCAAATGTCACCCCAGGGTCCTGGTAAGGGGGAGGCAGATCGGAGTGAGGACGGGACGCGAGGCCAGGCGGAGATGCAGCGATGCGGCCACAAGCCGAGGGCTGTGGGCGCCTCCAACGAGCCTCCCTGGGGTCCACGAGCAGGAACCAGCGCTGGGGACACCTGAGTTTAGCCCCAACACTCATTTGGATTTCTGACCTCACAAGTGTGAGACACAAATGTCTGCTGTCTTACGTCCTAACTTGGCAATTTGTTACGGCAGAAATAAGCGAACACAATGGATTGCTCTCAACCTCGAGCCTCAGCTGGGTTTTCCTTAGAACCTAAGTTCTCCCCATAAAATTCTGCAGCTGCCAGGTTTGGGGAGGGAAGCCCGCCCCAGCCGTGTGAGGCCGGGGAGAGGGTGCCGTGCCGTGCCCCCGCCGTGAACCAGGCGCACAGCTGCCGACGAGGCCCCCGTGGCCGCATTAGCCGCCATGACTGGGGATTTTATGCCGGACGTTAAAGACATTTTACACTGGAGATTTAATACGGAACATTGAGAACCATTGAAATCACTCATATCAATTGAAGATACAGTAATTGAACCCCATAAAGATTACCAAGAAGCTGGTGGAGCTATAAGGAGAGGCATAAATAGAGATAAATTGGGTCCCTCCTCTTCCCCCCTCACCAAAGGAGCTCATTAGAGCCCTGAGGCCGCCCAGCGGGGAGGGGGCAGGAGGGCTCTTGTCTCAGAGGGGCCGGGCAGGTCCAGGAATTTCTGCACACTCCTTGATGGTTTGGCAAACACTTGGTTAAGAGATGGAGCAAAGGGACCAAAGAGATTAGAGACTGCATCTCATGTGACTAGGGCGTCTCATTCTACGTGCTGTGCTCTGATCCCTGATCCCAGATACAGACTGAGTCCCGATCCCAGTCCCTGACCCTAGTCTCATGCTGAGACCTGATCCTCGTCACACTCAGTCCTGATCCTAGTCACAGGCTGGGCCCTGATTTGGTCACATACTAAACCCTGACCCTGGTCCTAACCCAGGTCATACTCTAGAGGAAGGCTAAGCCAGGATTCTGACCCAACGCTGAGCCCCTACTCTGGTCACAGGCTGAGCCTGACCCAGGTCACACTCTGTGCCCCCTTCCCAGGCCCACTTCAGTAGGTAGACCAGCCCCTCCCTCCTGTCCTCAATCAACTTCCCATTTCCCACCCCCTGGGCACAGGTGTGAGTCCAGCGACTGTGACGACTGTGACGGTGCAGGGTGAACAGTGATGCCCCGGCCACCCTCCCAGGCTCATAAATCTGCCCCATTCCCCTAGAGCCAGTACCCAGCCAGGCTGCGTGCACGACGCCATATATTTCATTTACAAGCTGGTCTATTACCTGGTTCATAACCGATCTGTCACCCTGAGAGATCAATGCATCCCCGGGACGCCACATACATAATACCTGATGCGTAATTGAATCTGGGCTCCCTGGCATCTCATCACCCTGCAGCCCCGATCCGGAGCCACCCAGCCCCTCCCAGTGGGGGCAGAAGCAGAGAACATGGGATGGATTGCGGGGGGTGCCATCTCTAGAAGAACGTTTGCGATTCTAGTCCAGGTGGGTGGCCAGGATCCCTGGAGTCCTCACCATCCTGTCTCTGCTCATCGGGAAGGATCTCAGAGCGGCTCACCCACTCCCACACCCCTCACTGACCTCCCCTGCAGGATCGTGGTGCCATATGGGAATGGCATCTCAACTCTGTGAGGATCTATATCCCAAAATAGCAAAAACGTTCCCATCGTGAGAGGATTTTTCAGGCAGAGGCATGCAGGATGGAGTTATGGGGCCGTGTTTGCACACGCACCTAACGTGTAGACGTAGCTATTCCCAGGGCCGCCAATACATCTGCTGGGGAGCTCGTGGAGCTGTGCACCCCCAAGTTGGGATGGGGGAGGGACAGAGACCAGACCCCCAGCCCAGCTTGGCGGCTGCCAGGCCCCGGGAGAGCCAGTCTGCCCTGTTCCTCAGTTTCCTTGTCTGTCAGAGGGGGCTCGTTAGAACCCTCCTGCCGCTCACTGTGTAGGGATCGGACAACAGGAGAGGGATGCCCCTCCCCTGAACTTCATGTCACAGACAAGAAACTAAGTCCCAGGCAGGGATGACAAGTGCCCCAGGGCAGGGGCGTGGGCAGGGCAGCACCCAGGGCTCCATTCCTTCAGGCTCCATGATGGGCTCCTGTTACGCACATGTGTGCACACAGTGACATACGTGAACCTATGTGTACACATACATATGCCCACAGACACACAGGCATGCACACACATGTACACACAGAGGGGCTCTGGAAGGCTCTCCCTGCCCAGAAGAGCCTGGCAGGCCCCAGAGGAGCAGAGGCAGGTGCCCTCAGCTGGCACTGCAGGCAGAAGCCCTTCACAGCCACAGATCTGGGGTCCAGCCCACTGCCCTGCTTCCCAGCAGCCAGTGCTAGGCAAGGCCTCGGTGGTTCCCATCTGAAGAGTGGGCTGACACTGGTGCCCACCCACATGGCTGAGCTAGTGCAGGGCCTGGCACAGAGCTGACCCCAGCAGGAGGGCGTGCAGACCCCAGTGTGGACAGTCACCGTGTGTGCTGAAGGACAGGGTGATCAGCAGAAGTGGTCTGAGCCCAAGTCTTGCAGCTGCCCTCAGAGAACAGGAGGGCTCTCCAGGCAGGACGAGGGTGGGGATGGGCAGCAGGCAGGGTGGCCAGAGAGAAATGAGGATGCCAGAGGACTCAGGGGACAGGCCCTGCACGCCACAGGCCTTCTTTCCCTGAACTCTAAACAGACTCAGAGTACGTCCCAGCTAAAGGGGGTGCTACAGACCCTGTGGCCCATCTCACAGATTGAGAAACTGAGGCCCAGAGAGAACGGTTCTGTGGGTACCCAGCAGAGCACAGACCCTGGTCACTTCCCTCCTCCCCAGGGAGGTGGCCCTGTCATGAGCCCACATGTCCAAACATCGCAGGTGGAACCTTCCCCGGGGTCTTGGGCTCCCAGCATGGGCAGGTCTGCAAGGGAGGACACGGCTGGGAAGCAGAGAGGCCAGGGCCCGTGGCTCGGGGGCGGCATCCTCTGTGAACTGCAGCAATTCGTTATCCTTCCCAAGCTGACGAGGATGATGGGGAGGACAATTAGTCTCGGAATTACCGCGGAGGAGAACGTTAAGAGAAAAATAAATTAAAAAGAAATCCATTCGAGCAGTAATTGTAATACAGTGTATCATAGTCAATTGAATCCCAAATACAAGCTGGTCCCTTGTTGATTGATTTCAGCGAGTAAACAATTTGGATATTTAAATTGGAAACTCGCAGGGGAAGGAGCAATGATTTGGTTAAAGGGGGAACTGAAAACTTCCGGCCAAAAATTGGTTCCAGGCCTCCGGTTGCTGCTGGGCTATGCGGGGGCGGGAGGGAGGGAGGGCCCCGCTCCGCCTCGCCCACAGGTCAAGGTCACCCCACCTGGAAGGTTCCAAGAGTGCATGGCTACCTGATGGAGTCGCTTGTTCCCATGCGCTCCACCACTGTGTCTGTCCCCTGGTAGGGCATGAGTGAGTCCTGAGACTGACCCTGGGCTGCGACGCGCCACACCCCCGTCCACCTCCTGTGTGCCAAGGCCATGCTCTTTCCACTCGATCCCTAGAAGGAAAGTCCAACAATTCTGACCTTTGGGCTCCCACAAACAGTGTCTGGCCTGGGAACAAGGAGACCGATTCTAATGGCAGCTCTGCCATGGACACGCTGTGTGGCCTTGGGAAGCCCAGTCCCTCTCTGGACCTCGGCCTCCCAGGAGGGAGGGCCAGGCTGAGGTGGTGGCCGCGGCTCCCACCAGCCCTGACTTGCTGGTTTCCTGAGATGCCTGTGGGGCCACCACTCCCTATACCTACCTTGTCCTGGCCTGTCCTGGCACCAGGTGGGCACCCACCGGGGGCCTCTCTCTGGCTGGTGCTGCTTGGCCTGTACAGAGGCATGGCTCCCGGCTTCCGGCTGCTCCAAACAGTGGGACCTGAAGGTCACACTGACACTTGGGTCCTCAGAGGGGCAGGCTGAGTCCAGATGGTGGCAGCTGCTGCCGACATCAGCACTGTCCGGGCATGCCCTCCTGCCCTCCTGCTGCCTGAACTGCTCACCCCGGACACCTGCTCCCAGCCAGCCCCGCCCCAGGGAGCTGCTGATGGGGCGGGCTCGGGCAGCCAGAGTCAGATGGTTGTGGGGCTGCAGGCCGTGCGGGGGCCCTGGTGCACCCCACAGGGGGCTAGTCCCCACCCCACCCACCACTCCCCCACCCCCGTACTCCCATAGGCAGAAGAGGCAGAGTCCCGTCCTTCCACTCCCTCCAGGGCAGCCGAGTCTACGCCCATGGCCCTGCCCTGTGGACTACCCCCTCCAGCCTCCATTTCCTCATCTGCAAAACGTCGCCAACGTCCTCAGCCCAGTGACCTCCCACTGAGACATGGGGTCCCAACAGTGCAGGAGGGAATTGGACAGTGATCACTGGCCCCTCCCCGCCCAGTCGCAGGCTTGCCCCGTCCCCAGCAAAGCCCTCTCCCCTGACGCTCATTACACCCCCACTCCCCTAAGCTGCAGGCCCCGCTCTCGGCAGGGGAGGCAGGCGCCTTCCTCCAGCGCCCACCCCTCGCCCTGCACATGGCACAGCCTGGCCACTGCCCACATCCGCAGCCCGAAGTGTGAAATTCAATTTGCTCCCTGACACCTCCTGCGGACACCCGGTGGGCTGCACCAGCTGTGGCAAATCCGAGGTAGCCAGCAGCTCTGGCCAGGGGTGTCTTGTGACCTGTCACTGGGCCCCTACAGCCACCACCTCAGTGGTGTCAGGTTTTTCTCAAGACTCTGGGAAGAAATAGTCCAGAAACTCCGTTTCTCAGAAGCCTTAAACCCCTGAAGCACAGTCTCTGAGACAAAGCAGCTGGATTTGGGTGGGTGGCTTTAGACCCTTCTCTGCAGAAGGTGTGGGGCTGGTGGAGGGACTGGAGCAGGAAGTAGCACGCCCAGCAGATATTTCAGGAATGTGTCTGTCTCCCAGGTGGGGTGCAGACTGCAACTGCCCAGCCCTGAACTTCCCCCAGCCCGGGGGAAGCTGTAGGTGCTGCTTTGCCCTCAGGGTGCTGCCTGAGGGTGCCCTGGGTGCCCCAGCAGGTGGAGGGGCCAGGCCACCGAATGGCCCCCTCCTATTCGTGGGCCCCCTCCACTCCTGGGAGACAGGTGCAGGAAGGAGAGCCTGGGATGGCCCTAGGACAGGCTTTTCCATCCAAGACCCCCTTCACCACACCCCCGGACATGAAGCTACAAACTGGGAGCAGCGAGGACCTCGGCCAACTCCCTTTGTTTCCAGAGTGGGCAAAGGCTTGTCCTAGGCCCTCAATGAGGAAGGGGCAGGACCCCCACCCATCAAGGCCACAGGGCCCGTGTGGCACGCAAGGCTGCCCAGCCTCCTCCTCCAGGGGAAGCCCTTCCGGGTGGGGAGACAGAGGGCTGGGGTGGTGCCAGTGGGCGGGGAGCAGCTGCCCTGGGCCACACACCATGCAGCACGGTGCCATGCAGCCATGCCAGCCTCTTCCCCGGACCCCCTATCCAGAGTCTCCCATTGTGTTGCCACCCACCTGTGCCCACAGGCTTAGGTTCATACACACACTCACACACCCCACAGCTGGGGCTCCCCCTCCTCTCCAAGACAGGTTTCTCCGGAAGCTGAGGCCTGCCCCTGGGCAGCTGGGCCTGTGTCTACACACCATGTCGTGTCGGCCTCAGATCTCCCCTCCTCTGTCACCCAGACCCCACCATCTCAGGAGGTCCCCAGCAGACGGAGAAAGCCTCATGGTGGGCCAAGCAGAAATGGTTTACTGCAGGGCCTGACCAGGGGGCAGCCCAGCCGTGGGTGGGTCAGGGCAGAGGGAGAGGGCAGCAGGCAGGAGCGAAGCACCCAGCCAGGTGACAGCATCAACCTGCAATGCAGCAGGTCCCGCCAGCTCCCAGCGCAGCGCCGAAGGAGCCACTGTGGTCAGCGGGGTGCTGGCTGCTCGAGCTGCAGAGGAGAAGATGGAGGCTCAGAAAGGTGCTGGGAGGGGTGAGAGGTGCCCAGGCCTGACCCTGGGGCCACAGCACTGGTGGGAAGCAGGCCCCACTTTCCTGCTCACCCTGGGGGCCCAAATGACCAGGGTCCACCTCACCGAGGAGAAGACAGGGGCTCTAAGAGGCCGGGAGGCCGCCTCTGGCCTCAGCTGCCAGCCTGACTCTCCCGGCCCACCCAGGCTCCACACTGGCCCTGCCCAGCCTCACCCACAGGTCCAAGCGCCATGAGGACTCCTCTGCCCAGGTCGGCTCAGCAAGCCCTGCCCAGCCCAGCCCAGCCTCCACCTGCCTTCCCAGACAGACACTTTGACCCCAAGGACAGCACGGCCTCCAGGTGCCTCTCCTCTGTCCAGCCACCTTCCGGGAAAGCACCTGTCCCCACAGCTGGAGGGCAGACTGAGCCTGGAGGGGGAAGGAGGATCCAGGGGCCTGGGGCTCCCCCACACCCCACTTGCAGGAGAGCGGCTGCCAGCCCCACCTGGGCACCTATACAGAAGCTGCCACCCTGGCCCCACCCAGCTCAGAAACCCACCCTCTGAGGCCCAGCTGACACTCAACTCCTGACCTCACTGGGCACCCGCCTGCCCTCCACTAACTGCTTCGTCTGCCGTTCCTGCCGCCACCCCACAATGCCTGCACCTCCTCCCCCAGGGCCAGCCACAGAGGGCCCCAACAAATGCTGGGAGGTTATGTAGCATGGGGCTCGGGGACCCTGTTCTGCGAGCCAGCTGGGCTGGACACTCCGTCTGGTGCAGCCACCTCCTCTTGGGCTTCATCTCACGGCTTATAAATGGCCGACTGTCCTCGTGCCCTGAGCTGGCTTTTCAGCTCCAAGAAACTCTGTGTTCTCAACAGCTCTCAACAGACTCGGGCTGAGGACACAAGCGTGGGTGGCCCCTTGGGTCCTGTCTCTGCCTGCCTCAGCAGATGGCACGTGGCACCTGTGGGCAGAGCAGACCTGTCGGGGGCTGGGGAGGGGCTCCATGGCGTCCTGTAGGCCCAGGCCGTGGCCTTTCCCACTCTGCCACCCCCACCCCAGCTCCTGTGCCCCCCCCCGGCTGTCTCCTTCCTGAGCTTCCTCACCCCCAGGGCCCCGGGCAGAAGAAGCTCCCAGCCCCTCTGTGGTGTTCTCAGGGACCCCTACTGCGGGCAAAGTGTCAGCCATATGGCATTTAAACGAATGCTGCTGAAGAGACCTTCAGATGGGAACAGATGGGAGGACGCTGGCGCTGTGTAGAGAGGAAGGGGCCTGGTGGGCGCATGGGGACCGGGAGCCGCTGGACTCTAGCATCCTGTGGCCACAGGCTCGGGGGTCTGAGAGGGGTCTCTGGAAACCACACCACAGCAGAGCCAGGTGTCCTGGAGACAGGATCCCGGGAGACAGGGCAGGGATGTCAGCTTCCAGCCTGCACAGCACAGCCCTCTCTACCCGCCCCCCCACCGGTCAGTGGCCCCCGGGGACTCTGCCTCTCCCCATCCTCTCCCTCCCACCCAAGAGGAGCAGAGCAGGCAGGTAGGCAGGGCACAGAGCCAGGCAGGCCGGGCCGGATCCTCAGAAGTCCCAGCCATTCCCAGATGCCAACCGTGGGCAAAGGCTCCCAACACCTCTGAGCTGTGCTCCCTTCTCCAAAACGGGCAGATATTCTTCACTGCCCCCGCTAGCTTGTTTATCCTCCTCAGTCAACAAATCTGCCCTGAGCATCCCTGCCCGGCCACACACCGGGCTGGATGCCAGACAGCAGGTGAGTCAGGGGCTCACACCTGTCCAAGTGGGGACCAAGTCAAGAGAGAGGACGGTCAATAGACGGTCACCAGGAACTGCCCAAAGAAGAGCTGGCCCAGAGAGGGCTCCGGCCCCTCTGCCACAGTCTATGGAGCTGGGAGCTGGGGGGGCGTCGCGGGGGGTGGGGCAGGTGAGGGCGGTAGGCCAGGGTAGGCACCAAGAATGCCGGGCTGGGGGAGGGGCAAACAGGCCACCCGCCATCCCCAGCCACAAGGATGGTGGGACCTTGAGCCAGTGATGCCAGACCCCTGGACTCCCAGCTTCACTCTCCCCATGGAGTGATCCGGAAGGCGCCCACGTCCTCCCCAGTAGCTGACCAGGGACAGGAAGGACGGGGAGCATGGAGCCGTCCTTTCCTCTCACCTGCCAAGTCCTCTAAGAAATATCTGGTTTCTCACTGCTGTAGGGCGCGGGGACCTGGGGGAGTCCTCCCCACTCCCCAGCTGCCTCCTGCACCCTCACTCACATGCCCCCCCACTCACATGATCCCTCACTCACATGCTCCCTGACCTCCAGCCCTCACACCCCTTAGCACTGGGCACCCCTGCAGAGGCCAGCAAGGTGTCCCCCAGTAGCCAGCGAGCTGCCGAGGGTGGGGGCTGCGCCTCCCCAGCATAGAAGTGGCTGGACGGAGTGCTCAATTCTCAAGATTAGAAAGGCATGAATGAATGAATGAATGAATGAATGAATGACCAGGGCCCGAGGGTCAGCTAGCCCAAAGCCCCATTCTGCCCCGAGCTAGCTATGAGCAGAGAAGTGCAGAGGCCTGCCTGGGGTTGCCCAGCAAGGTGGGGACATAGCTTAGGAGACAGGCCTCCTCCTCTTCCTCCTCTTCCTCCCATGGGGGCAGTGGCTGGGGAGGGTCTCTGGGGCAGCCTCCACTGTGGCTTCCTGGGTCCTATGGGTCTGGAGTCCCAGGGAGAAGGAGGGGAAGCTGGGGGGTGCAGCTTCCAAGTTAAATACAGGACACCCGTCTGAATTTCAGATAAACACTCAATTATTGTTTGACTGTAAGTATATCCCAAATGTCCCAAAGCACATACCTACACTAGAGGGTAACTTCTTCTTTATCTGAAATTCAAATTTAACTGGACATGAGTTTCTTGGTTTTTGCTAAATCTGGCGACGCAGGCAGGGGTGTCCACGGGCCAGGCCCTGCCCAGCACCGCTCAGCACCCTCTGCTCTGTGCACCCCCAGGAGCCACAGGATGGGGCCTGCACTGACCGCCAGGGCCCCGAGCTGAGGGCTAGATGGCCAAATGGATCCCAGCCTGAGCCAGTTACCCCGCAGCCGCCAGGCCTGGCTGAGGACTCAGTGCCCAGATTCCAGCACAGGCTGCCCCAGCCACAGACTGGGCCATGTTGACCACGGTCTGGGCCGTGTTGGCGGAGTCACCGCTGTCTCTGTGCCTGTGCCTTCCTCCCCCGCCCCACCTTGGCAGACGGTGCCGCCTCCTCCTCTCTGCCCCCACCCCAGTCCAGCCACCTCCTCAGTGGCGCCAGCCCGGGCCAGCCTGCCCTCACACTACCACCCTGGCGGAGATGGGGCCAGCGGCAAACACCCTCAGTGTCTCACTGACAGTGGGCTGAGGCTGAGCCCTAACCTGGATTCAACACTTCAGCTACAGCACCATCAACTCTTCTCTCTCAGCAATCGCAATTTGCATACCCCCTGCATTCTGGGCCCTTAAATGGAGGGTCACGGCTAGTCTATAGCCGTGTTTAGGAACCACCTGTGACCAGGGTCAGGCCTCAAAGGGTGACTAGGATCAGGCACAGGGTGTGACCAGGGTTGGATATGACCATGGGACCGGGTCATTTTCAGTGTCTATCCTGGAGCAGTGCCCCTCCAGGGGGCAGGGCCAGGCCACCTGCGAGCTCCCGGGCTGCACTGTGCAGGTGTCTAGGCCTTCTTGGGGCACAGACCACACAGAGCCCGGGCCTGGCTCACCAGGTTCTGCTGGGGGACAGTGCCCATCCCTCAGGTCACTGTCAGTGCCCCTCAGCCATGCCATCGTCTCCTCCCACTCACTGCACCGCCCAGTGGCACTGGCCACCCCGCTTAGTGAACAACCTCAGAGGCCAGGGAGTCATGAGCCCAGACCAATGGGGCGTTGCTCTTGGTGGCAGGCCCTGATGCCTGCCTGCAGGCCACCGGCCACCTGCCTGCCACCCTCCGGACAGAGGCTGGAGGGCCTCAGCCCGACCCTCCACACCTGCCCTGGGTGCAGGAGAGTCCAGGGATCTGTGTGGGGCTGGGGGGCTGGGCAGGCCCCGCTGTGCTGGAGCAAGGGGCACGCCCAGCACATTTGCATGCTGCATGTGACACCCTCCAAATAGCTTATTAGAAATTAATATTTAATTCTCTTCTGTGGATTTAGCTTAATTATTCAATTTATTATTGCAATTACTGAGAAGTACCCGGAAGCAAAAATTGCTTGCTCTGAGCAGGAGACAGTGGAAGAGGAGGGAGCCTCGCCAAGCGTATCCCGGCTCTCGCATCACTCCATTTGTAGCCTTCCCCCCTGGGAGTCCCTCCTTGTGTCCCACTGAAGTCTCTCTTGCTGTAGTTAAAAAATAAAACCTGTTCTCTCTGTCAGGACTGGCTGAAGATGTTCCCTGTCCCTGCATCTTCCCCTCAGGGGAGACTTCTCAGGGGAGCGGGATCCAGCATCCGCTAAGGGGGGACCAGAAGGCAGGACCCCAACTCCCTCTTCTGTACCTTTCTGGGGAGAAGCAGGAGGAAGAGGAGGCAGAATAGGGAGGAAGGAGGTGGAGGAGGAGGGAGGGGAGAGTGGGAGGGCCAGGGTGGGGGAGGGGTCAGGAATGGGGAAGAACTGGGCGGGCTGGGCTTTCTCTCCCTACACCTGGCCTCCATCTGCACCTGTGGGCTGGGCTGTCAGACCTTGCCCTGTGGGCCAGCTGAGCCACAGCCTTGGCCTGAGGGAGGGATGGTCTCATTTTACAGGTTCTGATGCCAAAGCTCCATGAAGCTCACCGCCTTGCCCTGGTCATTGCGTGGAAGTTGCAGGGTGGCAGAGCAGGGACCCAAGCCCAGGGCCACGACCACACAGATAAAGCCTTGCCCCGCACTTGGCCTTGGACCGGTGTTCTCAGGCCCTGCTACTGAGGAGCTCAAAGTCTGCTCCCGGTGAAGCCCCAGGGCTCCTTCCCCTCATGTATCTTCCCAACAGTCCATTTGTGGGGGAAAAGCAAAGGCCTGGGGTGGGCACAAGACACAGGCCTGGGTGGCCCGGGGACCATCCTAAGCCCTGCCAAGGGAAGCTGCAGGTGGGCGTGGTGGTCAGGGGGGCTCTGCCCTCCCTGCCAGCCCTCCGAGCCTCAGCCCTCAGCCGTCCTCCTGGATCGAGCCTCCGTCACCCCAAGGGCCCCATGCCCAGCCCGTGGTGCCAGCCCAGAGCCGGGCGTCACATGCCCGCTGGGGAACTCAGGGAGGTGGGTGGAGGGAGGGCCGCTGGGAGAGGGCTGGGGCTAAGGGCGGAACTGGAGGGCGGAGAGGCGCATGGGCCCCGGGCCCTCCCGCCCTGCCCTCCCTGGGGCAGGGACAACGTTGCCCTGGCACCGGCTGCTGCTCCAGGCTGGGGGCTCCTCAGATCCAGCATGCCCGCCCTCCTGGCAGACGCCACCGTGCACATCCGCTCTTCCCGCGATGCCAGCTCCAACCACCAATCCAGTCGGGTCAGCTCCCCCCACGGCCGTCTGCCCAGCCATGGGGGCTGCGAGGGGCGGCCCCACCTACTGGGCAGCCACATCCAACAGGAGGCGGAAGCCAAGTCAGGTCATAGGCCCCTCTGCTGACTGTGGCCACACAGCACTCCATCCCATGGTGGAACCTGCCTTTGCCCAGGCAGTGTCCTTGTCCTCAGCCTGGTGTTCCAAAGGAGCCCAAACTCACCCCTCAACACTCAGCTCCCAAAAGCCACCTCCTCCAGGAAGCCCTCCTGCCTCCTCTCTGGCCTCCCATTCTGCCCCCTTCCTGGCATCTCCAAGGGCTTCCTCTCCCCCAGTCCTCGAACTGCTCAGTGGTATGGGGGCTGATTTCTGCCTGTTGGCCGCCTGCAAAGAACTGGGTGTTTCCTGAACCAGTCGGACATCACTACGGTCTGGGCTGCTCTGAGTTGTGAGCCTGTACCCCACCCTGGGTGACAGGGAGGACAAGGTGTGGCCTTGCTAGCCAGAGGGCCGCGTGGGAACATTGGAAAGAAACAGCCCATGGTGTCCCACTTCAGTCTCGCGTCCACAAAGCAGAACATGCACAGGGACAACAGTCACATGACCCATAATGACAGTGGTGATGGGGAGATGAACTACCTGCTGTGACTGAGTGAGAACCTCCCCTGGGCCAGATGCTGGGAATCTGCAGGCCACATCACAATGGTCAGTGACCCTGCAAGATAGCATGCTTGTACCCATTTTACAGATGAGGAAACTGAGGCAGAGAGAGGGGAAGGCACATGCTGGGGCCCCGGGGCTTGTGCAGGGTCTGCGGGGAAGTCTCTGCTCCAGGGCACCCTGTACTGCTCAGCTCTGCCTACATCCCTATGGGCGGAAGCTCTGGGAGACCCAGCCTGGATTCCAGGGAGCACCTGGGCCAGCACCTGCCCCCAGGGGAGAGATGTTGATGTATAAACCTCTACGGAGCCACAGGAGACCACAGGGAGCCTCCCAGTGCCCCAAGGGCCAGGTCAGGCCCCGAGGCAGGCTTCCAGGCTAGGACAGGGAGGGGCAGGGCTGCCCAGAGTCCCTGGACCCAGACTTGGCACCCAGGTGAGCGGACCCACTGGGGCTTCTGATCGACTCAGCACAGAGAGGCCACCTAGGTTATTCTCCACACTGTGAGAGGAGACACTAGTGATGACCACGTGCCAAAGACGGCATATGCTGAGCCATCCTGGGCCCACCAGAACAAGAGCGGACTCCAGCCCAGCACCTGCGGGCAGTGTGGCCCACCAGGCGTTGGGTCACACAGACCCAAGCCAGAGACCTACGAGCTGTGCAACCTCAAGCTGGACACCTACCCTCCTGGGAAGCAGTTTCCCTGCATGTGAGTGCATGTATGTGAGCATGTCTGTCTGTGTGTGCATGTGCATGGCAGAAATGAGGGATTAACAGAGAGAATCTGTGTAGAGTGCTCACTCCCCACTGGCATACAGCAAGCACTCAATAATGGTAGCTATTGCTGTGGTACAATATCAGGTCCTACAAGTCCTTGGTGTATGAACTCCCGGCTCCCTTGCCTCAGCCCCAAATGCAGTGGCCAAAGGATGGCCCTGCTCTGTCCACACTGCCCAGCCTGAGAAAATCCTCTCGCCTCACTGTGCCTCGGTATTCTTAGCTGAGAAGTGGGGACATCACAGCACCTTCGTGGGGCTATGGCAAGGAGCCCGCTAAAGCAGCTCCTGAGTGCCCAGTAAGCAGAGAGACCGCACTGGCTCCCGCCCTTATTCAGAGCACAGCCTCCAGCCTCTGGGACGGGAGCAGCGCTTGAAGAAGAGTGTGTCCCTCCCGACCTCAGGCATCCGCCACATGCATGCACACACATGCACACACACGCACACATGTATACACATGCACATGCATGCACACATATGCGCACAAATGCACACGTACACGGGCACACGTGTGAATGTATGCATGCACATGTATGCGTGTGTGCACATATAGGCACACACATGCACATATGTAGACACGTGCATGCATACACCGGCACATGCGAGTGTGTGCACACATGCACATGCACACACATATGCACAGAGGCCACACTGGGGAGTGTGGTGGTAAAGAGCCCAGCATGCGCCTCCCAAGTGGAAATCAATGGCTTTGGGGTTGATATTTCGCCGCTTTCAGAAAACACTCAGACATGCTTTGCTGTGTACCTCAATTTAACCTTTCAATTTTTTGTGCTCATGAACGTTGCTTCATTGACAATTGCCCAGATACTGTAATTTTCTGTTTGCAAAGGACCAGCTAGGGGCTTGGACAGGGATTCGCTGCCTGGGCCCCCACTCACTCATTCATTCACTCCTCCATTCATTTGCTCTCCGTTTTCCTAAGCCAAGTCTGGGCTAGGGCACTGGGGACCCCACAGGGCCACACAGGCTGGGCAATAGCAACCAAAGGCCAACATGGAAGCTGCTGCTGAAGGCACAAGACTGGCATCCTGGGAGGCGGGAGGGGAGACCCTATGGAGAGGGAGCCTTCCAGACAGGAGGCACCTGAGACCCAGCCCTAAGGGAAGTAGAAGCACTTCCCTTCTACAAGTTTGCCCCAGCTTGTTCCCTGTGCCTGTGTGTGTATGTGGCGGGTGCCTGAGGTCAGGAGGGACAGGCCCTTCTTTAAGTGCCCACTCCCCTATCCTAGAGGCTACAGGGCTGTGCTCTGAGTGAGGGCGGAGCCTGCACCTGGAGGAGCAGAGCCAGCTGAAGTCCCTCTGCATTATCTTCCATTGTCCGTCTCGTTCTCTGAGAGACTTGGACGATCAGGTGACCAGTCCACCTAGGGCACCAGAAGACACAGGCCTCTCCCTGCGCCTGGCCACCACCCCGCTCCACCCCTGAGGACCCCCAGGCAGGGCTGACTGGTCAGTGCTGTTCTCAGACACATCAGCGCAGTCCTGCGACTCTCACGGCCACCCGAGCTTCCTCTTCCTTCTGACGTGCAGGGACTTGGTCCCATCACACCGAGCATGGCCCAGACCCTTCACCTACAGAGCCTGGAGCGTGGAGACTCACGGTACTCACCCTCCTCCGGAACCTACTTGGTGGTGGCTGTTTGCTCCATCTGCCAAAGGACTGTGCTGTCTGACTTCTCCCGCGGACTCCAGTGAGGACCAGGCGGGAGGTGGACTTCTCAGCCTGACCTGGGAAGGGCTGAGCCCGTGTGGGGCGTAGAGGTGAGAGCCGGGCAGCGGTGCTTACAGGGGCAGGGGCCTGCGTCATCCTCTGGGAGCTGATTGGTCGGCACCTCCTCCCCTCACCACCCAGAATGAGCCATGTGTCCAGCTGTGGTGCTCGTGGACTTTGTCCCAGTTGTGGGGCAGCCTGAGCCCCACCCTCAGAGACTGCTTTTCTCTGGCGCTGAGCTGTATTCGGTGCCTCCCGCCCACCTGCAGCCCCCACTCTCTGCCCTGCTCCTGTTCTCACGTGGACTCTTCCAGAAAACCACCTGCTAGGAGGACTCAGAGCTGGGAGAGGACTCTGGTGGCCCCTCAGGGACAGGACTCCAGGCAGGGCCACACCCAGAGCCCCCTCCAGCTACCTACTCTGTCCAGCCACTCCTCTGGCTGAAAAACACAGGCTTTGGAGTCCTATCATGAGGGAGCCAGAGGGACAGGTCCCTGCCCCAAGCCCCAGGCCTGGGAGAGGCAGGAAGCCCAGGTTCCCCAGGTAGAACCGCCATTGAGAGCCTGGCAAGGCCATGGAGGGTCCCAGCACGGGGCAGCCACAGGGCAGGTCAGGGAGGAATGCCTGGAGCAGGGCAAAAAGCCCCAGGGTTCAAAGACCTCCTTGCTCTTCTGGGCCCTGCCGCCCCTCCTCTGCCCCCTTGGGCGAGCCGCCAAGCCTCAGCTGGAGAACAGACACAGTGCCAGGCCCTGCCTCCCTCCCACAGCCTCGACGCTGGGAAGCCCTGGGCCCAGGGTTCTCATTGTCACCCAAGGGTTTAGAGGCAGCTGGTTCCACTCAGCTGACCCAAACGAAGTGAGGCTGTCTGGGGTCTCCATGGGTCCTGCCTGATGGACCGTCTGGAGTCCTGCTGCGAAGGAGGGTCGAGTTTATCACGGGGACACGGGGGTGCTACAGAACATTTGGTAGGCACACCGTGGGGCAGTACGGAAACCCAAGACCTTCTGAATCCAGAGCCCTCCTGGTCCCGAGGGCTGGGATGCCACCCTCCACAGGAGGCTGGGATTAGCTTGGACAGTGGACGTGCAACGCCAAGCACACAGTAGACTGACAACGAATGTGGGTTTCCCCTCCCCACACTCTGGGGTCAGTGTCTGCACCTCCCTCTCTCCAGTGCTTGGTGAGTCGTGAGCAGGGCAGCCCCGAGTGAGCAGCAGGGCATCGCGGAGCCGATGGGCGTGGTCTGCACGGAGTTTCCATGCAGGGAACCGGGAGTCCCACCGGCAGCTGGCACCAGCCACGTTTAGAGCCAGCTGGGACCGGACATTCCAGCCCCAGCTGAGCCTTCAGATGACATGGCCTGAGCCAACACCTAACTGCAGCCTCACAAGAGGCCCCGAGCCAGAGCCACCCAGCTGAGCCACTTCCAAATTCCTGCCCCACAGACGCTGTGAGATAACAAATGTTTATTTTTGGTTTTAGACACTAAGCTTTAAGCTAATTTGTTACACAGCATTAGTAACTCACACACCTGCTCAACACACTTAGGGGCCTCCACATTGACACCCAAGGCCTCCCTGTGCTCTGTCCCAGTCTGCCAGCCCTCTCCAGGTCCACCCCAGAGCCTCCCTGTACCCGGGGGACACCACTCCTCTCTGCCTAAGGAGCAGTGGAGCTTCCTGGACTAACTCCTTCCCCTGGTGCCACATTCCCCTCTTGGCTCCCCTCCATGCCCACCACACAACCGGGCACGCTCTGCTCGCTGTCAACTGGCCCCAGTGCAATTCAGTCATGACCTTCTGGAGGTGGGTACATGGGAAAAGGGAGGCTTCATGCTGGTCTATCCCCATGGTTCTGAGTTCCAGGAGCACAGGGCATCTCTCTGCCATGTTCACCACTGGGTCTCCAGGGCCCAGCCCATGCCTGATGCAGAGAAGGTGCTCAACAAACACATGGAGGAAGGAAGGATGGACGGATGGCGGATGGGTAGACGGATAGTGGATAGGGGGATGATGGATGGTGAATGGATGGGTGGTGGATGATAGATGGATGGTGGATGGCAAATGAATGGATAGATGGATAGTAAATGGATAAATGGATGGGTGGATAGATGGATAGATGATGAATAGATGGTGGATAGATGGATGGATGGTAGATGGATAAATGGATGGGTAGATAGATGGATAAATGGATGGATGGTTGGATAGATAGATGGTGGCTAGGTGGTGGATGGATAGATGGAGAGATGAATGGGCAGATGGACAGATGAGTGGATGAGCAGACGATGGATTGTGTGGGGGTGGGTGGGGCACTCACCATAGGTGGCATCATTTTTGGATAGATGTGGAGATGATGAGGAGGATGGTGACCAGCAGGGCAGTGACTTCAGCTGACAGGAAGCAGCACTTGATCTTGAGTCTCTGGAGCTGGAGGTGACAGTGGCTGCTACCATATCCTAGCCCTCCAGCCTCCCTCCCTCAAGAGCATTTGGCTTGTGCTGTTGGGTGGTGGCAGACCAGGGGCTAGGCCAACCCTAGGGCAGGGTCTCGGCAGAATCTGCCTCGTGCAAGGGCCCTGCCCTGAGCTGGCCTGTGTGCTCATTCGGGAATTGTTCTGGGCTGGCCCTGGAGCCAGGTCCAAAGGGAGGGAGGCAGGAGACCCAGGGCAACTGCCCAAACTCCAGAGTCAGCCAGGCCCGGGTGCAATTCCCAGCCTGGCCCCTCCAGCTGGGGGTCTCGGCCATGTCCATCTTGGCACCTTGGATTCTTTTGTAAACATAGGATGATGCCATGGGCTCCATAGGGACATTTGAAAGCCTTAATTTTTTTCATCTTGTTTAGTGCAATAAAAGAAAGTCTTAAAATTAAGATGATGTGTGGAAAGTACATAGCCTGGGGCCTGACGAATACCAGACACATATTCCTCACTTGATAGTCTTATTATTCTTGTATGTCCTTGTGGTTATTATTAATTTAACAAGTTCTGAGCCCGCCATAGAGGAGAAAGACAGACTGATCTGTGCTGGGGACTGTCACTAGGGAGAAGTCAGGGAGGCTTCATGCAGAGGGTGCTTCATTTGGTTCTGAATGGGGAGTGAGAACTCTCCAGGCAGGCCAGGAGGGGAGAGGCAGAGACCGAGGGAGAACCCTGAGCAAAATGGGAGCTTAAATGATATAGCAAGTCAGCGAGTGAGTGTCCAGAGCAGGGGCAGGGCAGGGCAGGGAAGGGAGGCAGGGTGTCATGGGACAGGCCTGCAGAGCATGGTGGGTCTGGACGCCATCCCTGAGACAGTGGGGAGGACAGTGAGGAGTGCAGAGCAGGGGAGCCACATGTTCAACCACGTGGAGGCCACTGGGAAGCCAGATTGGAGGATGGGCAGGAGAGGGGGTCCGAGACATAGAAACCAAGTGGCGGAAGGCTGAAAGAGCACACAGGAGGGCAGGCCCTAGGGCAGGGCAGAGAAAGGAGGGCAAGAGACAACAGAGTCAAGACCGGAAGGTGGAACCCTCAGACCTGGGAGTGGCTGGATATGCAAGGACAGCGAGGCAGAGACACCAGGGACCAGTCCCCCAGGTTACCCATCTGGGTCATTAGGTGAGTGTTAGGGTGTCGATCCATCCATCCATTCATCCACCCATCCATCCACCCACCCATCCATCAACCCACCCACTGACTCAGCCACCCACCCACCCATCCATCCACCCACCCACCCATCCATCCACCCATCCATCCACCCATCCATCCACCCACCCACTGACTCATCCATCCACCCATCCATCCATCCATCCACCCATCCATCCACCCACCCACTGACTCATCCATCCACCCATCC